>JABBWB010000420.1:0-30933 GCA_016628085.1 Suillus occidentalis
ACTTACCGAATTCCATGGGCTTGTGCAACAGGAAATTTATGGACTCCAACCTCATACTCCCCCATCCGTGTCCGATGTACCGTCTGAATCATCGGTGAGCACAGTATCTTGAATCTAGCAACCTGTGACCTTACCGAATCCCATAGGTATCTTCTGATTTTCAAGTCGAACCTGAAATCTATAATGTCGAAGTTGTCCAATTTTGGCAAGGCGAGGCAGCGCCTTGCGGCCTTATCCTCTCAATGGGCAATCTGGGTCGAAACCGGTCCTGCATAGGGCACACCTATAAGCTTGTCGGTGATCAAACGAACTACGCCATCGACATCAGGCTCCACCAGCCTCTCGAAAACTGGAACAACCTGCGTGGTTATTGCGTTGGAATCGTGAGCCAAGGAGCTCGACGAAATGGAGACAATCCTCCAAAGAGTCGACATCATACACAATATTCCCTGGTGGAACGACCAAGACTGGGTGGACGATGCACTCAGGTATCTCAGGTGCTGGGGGTTTTCCAATATCTCGGGGAGCGGGTTGGCGGGTCTGCAAGAAAGAATGTGTTGGCTGCTGGAGTGTTGGCCTGAGATTAACAACGCGGTGCAATTTGTTGGTTATTCGGATTATGGCGTTGCGTGCTATCCAACCAACGTACTGCCCACGCGCACCGATACTTCTGGATGATGGAAAAAATTAGGCAGTATGACTCCCAGTATGGAGAATTTTGGAATCGGACTGTTGTCTGAAGTCGTTGAAAGAATTTGGGGTTTAGATATAGTTTCGCATTCTGCATTTGTAGTTCAGTATCATCCTAGTATGAGCAATTCAGAGTCACGTCCCCAATATTGAGGGTGGAACGGAACCATTGAGTCAGCATCAGCGTTCAGCTTATATTGAACTGAAACCGTAATGTGCTGCATATGAGTCTCGAAGAATGATGAAGCTTGTCGAGGTGCGGCCCATCCCGTTCGCACGAACGTTCACCTGCGACCACCTGGTGCAAGTTTGGGATATCACTTACAGGGATTTTGGCTTCCCTGCCACAATACTAAGCCATGGGTAATTGGGTGATGAACTTCCTGTACAAAAAGAAGAGCAGATTGTTTGGCCGAGTACGGAAGTGAGTCACTCGGTAAATATTCCCACTGCCGATCGGGTATACCGTACATATGCATAATTACTTATATCTGGTCCTTTCAAGCAAAACAGTAACTAACCTCGAATAATTCACTGTTGTAGTACCTCCCACCAGACCGCCTTGCCCTTCTCACCATTTACCTTTTCCTCAGCCCATACTTTTGCATCACCCACAGCAATCCTCATACCAGCCCAACATGCATCCACAAGCCCCGCGCCACCCGCCATACCCATAACAAGACTCGCAGCATAATAAAAATTTGCGTTCCCACGTCCCTCGCTTACCCAGAGTACATGTTGAAGCGGGAGGAGGAGTGCAGCGTGTAGGTGTAGGAGTGTGGTGACAATGGGATGTCGGAGATCTGTGAGAGTGCGGGTAAAGTGAGTGCAAGATGAAGTAGGAAGGAAGGGGACTTACACCCATGTACTTCTGGAAAGAGGGATATCATGCTTAGGAATAAGCCTGGGTCTGCGAGAGTTAGGTACGCTTTGAACGTCCCCAGGACGCCTACGAGGAGGAACGCGGCGTAGAGAGGGTCGTGTCTACGAGTGGGGCATATCAGAACCCATAAAAACTAGCACGTATGATATCAAGCCTCTCTTACTGAAACTTTATACAGATAGGTAATATGTATATGACGAGATGTACCTAACCGTGAAGTTAGACGACATGCATGCACGAAGTCGACGAGAACGCACGGAGAAGACCATGAGGAAAAATGGTCTGAAATGATCAAACATCTCGGTAAAGAAGTACCACCAAAGACCGGGGTTAGGCGTGAGGTCTGGCAGCGTGAGGCTGGGATGCTATGTTCATGGACCACCTGTCAAGAAATGGAAGGTGACTTACCTTGCACCCCATGACGCCCTGACCCAGTCCCAGCTTCCGCCTGCCATGATGCATGCTGCGCCTATAAGGATGAGCCAGTATAGTGTGAACTCACCAAAGAGGATCGGTATACGCTTGAGGTTACCATGGAAAGGACGTGGGGAAGCGAGGTAAGACACGGGAGAGGAGACGAGGACCATGAGAATTGGAAGAAGTAGAAGGATGGAGGAGGGGGTGAGGTGAACTGTGAACGCGATAGCGAGGAGAGCAGAAGACACTTTGCCTGAATTTGGGGAATGCGTGAGAGTCAACTTGGACTGAGCGTTTGGACGTACCTTCAGACGCAAACATGAGAGCAAGGAGAGTGAGGGTATTTCAAATGTAGATGTAGATAGCGCAAGTGATGGGAGGAGGAGGGTAAGGGTTCAGCAAGTAGCTGTGCGGTGCGTCAGATGCGTACGCGAAGTATGCTGATGAGACGTACACGCTTACGATGAGGTTTTCTGCATTGGACCTCGTACCCTTTTGAGGTGACAGACCCTGGCGTGCGCGCCATATGCGGAGAAGTGCCCATGCTCCCACTGCATCAGATACAGCCCATATAATCGGGAGTGGAGGTACTATGGTTGAAAATAAGGAGAGTAGGAGGGGGCGACTATGGCGCAGATGGTCAGCATATGACATTTGGTCAGCACTGGAGTGACATACATGGTGAAAAGCTCCTCCCATGTATGGGTTGATATTATTTTCGAGGAGCCAGAGACCTTCGTTCACTGATATTGACATTTATAAGTACCAATGGAACGACTTGGTTAGCGGTGCTTTGGCACATACAGCGAAGGTAGGAGGTCAATGGAGAGCTAAGCTGATGGTCATGTTTGAGGAGATCTTGACCTGGAAGAGGTAGAACTGCGAGCAGAAGGCGAAGACATACCAGCACTGGAAACGCTGGTTGTGTGTCCATTGGCACTCGCTTGCAGAAGTACTTGTTTTAAATTTTTGGTACTAGACTAATACTGACTAAGGAAAGTGTGGTGGCAGTGTGGCAGTAGGTGGCAGTGCCATTGGACGGCTAGGACCTACACTCGCTGAGTTGCGCAGGCAGGCAGTTTCCACATTTATTGTCAGAAAAATTATTGTTCACTTCCTTCACAGCATCTGGCCTGCCAACCTGACCCCACCCTCTTACGATTGGGTGATGTTTCAACATCTGTCCTCCGAGAAGGTCAAGATTTTGCCATCCTAAAGTTATCTGCCAGCGATGGTATATAATCCCCCCCTTCATCACGATGCCGCCTACAGCATCCCAGATCATCGTACACCAATACCACATCCCCCATGTGTTTTTTAACTCGTCCTTCATGGGATGCCCCTGATCCCAACGCCTCACCCACAGCTTTGCACGACGCTCGCTACGACGGGTGGCCCAACCCTCCAATACAACTTCCTTGGGTCGCTTCGTCTTTGCCTGCGCCCAAGAAACGTGCTGAACGACATTTCGCATTTTCAATCAACACCCCGTCAAACTGTCGTCCCCGGGACAGTAACGCCACTCATACTCGTACGCATCTATTCATGTTCTGCGCGTGTCTCTGTCTCAACCATTATTAGAACGTCACTCGCTTCATCAACAATGTGACACTCACCCACGCGCAAAATCTGCGGCGCAAGGTTTTTCCCCCTCCTTTGTTCTACCCTAAGCTCATTTATTTTGTAGATCAATTCGAGTACCGACGCCACGACGTTTCTAATCCGTGCATGTGGAATGGTAGGTTCCTGTTGTCGATCTGGTTATCATACAACCTGACTCGATCATAAAGGTGGCACTCACCAGAAATCACCTCTGCAGGGCGCTTTTGAGACACGCACCGCAGCTCGACACGACAAAGAGAATGCAGCGATCAAACGTAAGCGTCTCCATTCGTTATTTACAACTGCCAAGATGTTCAATTGCGCACTCACCTAGATGACCCCGCACGACGACCAAAGAATTCACACCCACTGATCAACAAGGACACACAAATCGGTACGACTCAGACCCAGCTTGTAACCACAATTAGATTGATCTTGATGCCTCCTGCCAGCCAACCTCCTCGCGGCACCACGCATGCCGCTGGTATATGATCTGCGATACCCACCTGACTCTCTCTATTTTGCATCATCATCTCCATATGCAGGACAGGGATCCGAGTTCCTTCGGGTGCCACTCACGCCCACACGGCCCAAACAAATACGGCTAATCAGCCGAGACTTTCCCTGGGCAATCGACATCAGCCCCGGGCCTGGCGCCAAAGAACAGGTTGTGACGTGTCTTGATGTCCTCAGTGCGCTACACGCTGCATTGCAGCGTCCACTCTCAGACACCGAGTGGGGCATTGCTACAGAGGATAAGCACGCGAGCCTCATCAGAGCGCGCGATCGTCGGCTAAACACGAAATCTGCCTTGCGCGGGAGCTCGAATACCAGGGCCCGCACCACTACCAAGCCTAAAGTGCGATTTGCATTGGATGGGGATGCGCAACCTGCCCAACGAGAGCCTTTGATACTCCGCGTGGATTGGCTTGGGTCTCGTGTTGCGTTTGGGGGGCTCTTCAAGGATGAGGCGTTTGCGAGGGGGAGAGTCATCCCGGGTGCGAGAGAGCCATCTGAGACGTGGGTTGTGAAGTTCCAGAGCCTGGCATAATGATCATGCTTGAACGTAATATATCTACCTTTTATTATGTATCGAATTTCGAGATTTTGGGACTTATGTACATGCGCGCTATAGGGGTTATTGTTCTTCATTTGGCAAGGTTCAACCAAGGCCAAACATTTTGATTTTGCGCACATCCCCACAGCTTCAAAACTGGACTTCGCAATGACTCGCCGACATCTCCGATGACGGTCGTAGGATTACAGCACCGTCACGGTTCTAGGTCACCCTCGAGGTCCGTCGTGGTCTAACCTTTCAAATTAACCAACTTGAAATCAACTACTCCTACCCACTTTTGAACGCCGTGAGTACTCGCACAACGCACCATAGTAGTACAATTACCTCTTGAATCTATACCTCCTTATCATTCTGACTCTTGCATTGAATGAGGAACAGCCCATATAATTGGGAGTAAAGGCGCTGGAGGGTTGAAAAGAGGAGAGACGGCTCTAGCCGTGAGGAAGATGTCAGCACATGTCCGACGCGTACGTGATGAAAAGCTTGTCTCGTGTCTATGTAGAAATCGAAAGTGGGGATGGGCGATGCGTATGCGGCGGACATACCATAATGGTCAGTACACAAGATGCTTCTAGAGGAAATAGTACTAGCAGCGGTAAACGTTCCAGCTCCATTTACCAGGCTATCATCACACTGGCCGGGACGACTTCGTGGGATGTGCCCGACTGCCGGTTTTGCGGCTTGACTAAATTAACTGATCCAGCTAGTTCCGTTCCTGGAGTTCTTCAGGCTACCATGTTTTGGTTCGGACTTCCACTCACTTTTGCCAAAGAAAGAAGTGACCCGTGAGGTGAGCGCCTCTTTCTGGGAAATCGACCTCTTACAATGGGCCATATCCCGCAGTTGTGCTGTGCCACACAGCTAGTCAGGAACTTCGTCGGCGTTCGCGAAATTGGGAAATACGGAAATTCGGGGCCAAACTAACGGTATGTGATCAAGGTGCGCTATCGTCACATTAGCCAGGTCTTAATACAAGCAACGTTCTTTTGATATACCGTAATTTGGAAATCACTAGGTTCGTCCATCACCCCAAACGTATTTTTGTAGCAGCAGTGCTCGTCAAATGAAACATAAGGGTGTGCCGAATATAGGTTCCGCCGAGTAACGCAGGATAATCCAACGCATAAAACCCTTCCCTGAGCATCCCAAGTCTCCACAACCTCCTCCCTATGTTTTCTACGGCTCGCCCCTCTTCGCGGTACCAGTATGTCGCCCTCAGTCCCACTACCTCGCCTCCAGCCTTGCACAATGCTCGCTACGAAGGATGGGTTCGCTCCCCAATACAACTTCCCCGTATTGCTGCTATTGATACCCCCTCGCGCCATCCCTATGAGGTTACCACCACCAACAGCCGTAGTTGCAATTCTTAAATTTATTCGGACTCCATGCTCACTCGTGAATAGAACCTCATTCCTACGCAAGTCACCGTGTCCCCATGATTTTGGGGGCGCAAGGTGATTTCCTTTCGATCATTATAGTATTTTCAAGTTCAATTTGCTATTAGCATCTGCTGTTATAATGGGCCACCGAAACGTCCCTCATTCATTGACATGGAACGGTGGGTTTTCCGTCGCCATCATGTGATCTAATTTAGGTGGCGCTTATGCTCTATCTCCCCAAGGCGCTTCTGAGGTGGACACTAGAACTCAACATGATACAGAGGACGCATGGTCTTTTTGTAAGAGTCTACATTCGTTTTATTAGCTTGCAAGATGTTCATTTGTACGTTTTCTTAGATGGCCATTCCATACGACGAATGAGGTCATCAAACATCAATGGCACACAAAAGGGTACAGCTTAGACGTACTTATGGTAGTGGGTTGATTCTTATGCCTCTTACCAGCCCGCCCCCACCCGTTTCTCGCACCCCCATACATGCCATTGATGTATGACCTGCGCTATTCGCCTACCTCTCTCCGTTTTCTTTCGTCGTCTCCATTTGCGGGCCGCGGATACGAGTCTCTTCGCGTCCCACTTACGCCAGAGAGGCCTAGGAAGATACGGCTCATCAGCCCAGACTTTCCCTGGGCGTTTTACATCGGCCCAAGCGCCGGAGAGGAGGTTGTGACGTGTCTTGATATTTTCGTCAACCTGTACTCTGCATTGCAGTGCCCGCTCACTGACACTGAGTGGGGCATGGCTGGGGACAATAAACGTGCGAGTCTTATCAGAGCTTGCAACCGTCGCCTACTTGTGTTGCACGGGAGCTCGAATCCTGCAGCACGCACGGTGAGATTTGATGCGTCTGTGCAGCGAGAGCCACTGCTACTCCGTGTCGACTGGCTTGGATCCAGTGTTGCATTCATGGAGCTTTTCAAGGATGAGGCTTTTACGAGGAGATTCGTTTCGGGTGACGGGGAGCGCCCTGAGACGTGGGTGGTGAAGTTCCAGAAATTATGATTGTGAATTCGGTTTGGAGAAAATGTACGCAGATCTTACTGTATTGTATATCTTGGAAGTATGTAGATGTCAGTGTCACTGTGATTAAGATGTTATAGAGGAAGAATACATAAAAACGTGACATCGGATAGGAGAGTGTAGTTTGCAGCAACGTGACTCGATGGCAGATTGACGTGAGAACCCGGAACGCGTTGGAAAATTCCCAGATCAACTGCGAGTCCATCAGCGATCAACAGGCCTAGGCCTAGGAAATTTCTTCGCCATCATAATTGTCTGGACTCATGTACTGCGATTTCAGAGACTCGACCGGAGTTCACAAGCAGATCATAATCCTGCTACCCACTGGTTTCAAACCCAGGGCCTTTGAGCCATTAGCATATCGTGATTTGATGTGTCGGTACGTTGTTGACCGCGAGACCAGCTGCTGACGCGCTTGAGACCCGCCAGCTGTGGCATGCCCATTGTTGCCAAGGAAGGCAAAATACCAGCGAGCTCCCAAGAGATGCGAACCTCGATGTCCACGACCTCTTTGGTGCAACTTGTCATTTTTTCGCCAGCTACCACTGATTCGTATCACCCCCTTCCAATCATTATTATCTGAACTGGAGGTCCACTACCTCGTCGCGGAGTTCAAAACTCTTGAAGTAATTATATTGACTACCACAAGCAGCATGATTTGTGGACATTTCCACTTTCACGTCCACAGCTGAAGTTATTAAAGCTCGCACTTCCATACAAGCGTGATGTTCCAATACCACAACACAACACCTCAAGTCACTCACTCTACGCTCAACTACCTTCAAGAAATATGTTCAACAAGCCATACCGTCACATCCCCTTCGTCGCGCAAACGCCTGCTGGATTCAGGATGTTAAGAGCTCCGAAGAAGAAGCCTCGCGTCCGTCCCTCGATTTTCTCGCCTTCACCATGCGTCGACTCTCCTTCGAGTACCCCTGCCCGCGTCCCAAATGCACCTGCATTTTTCGACTACAACGCACCTCCTGCACAAGCCCTTCCGCACTTCTTCCAACCCGCCTCAGCCAACCACGCCCGTGCAAGTCGTCCCGTCAAGATTACTACTGCTGCTCCAAAGGTCTTCAAGAAGAAGCACGCCTCCATCAAGGTTTCCACCAGTAAAATCATCCACTTCCGCCGTAAACTCTGGCCCAAGCGCCTCAATTACCATCTCACAATCGCTCGACTCCGTCGCAAAGGTCCCCGTTTTCACAACCCAGCGAAGCTCAAGCGCGAAAAAGCGGCGGCAGCTCTCAATGACCTCAAGAATGTCGCCATCGTGACTATGCAAGTCGACGGTATGACTGATGAGGATTTTATCTTCCTCAAACAGCTTCAGGCCCTTCAAGTCGATCAGCGGCGCAAGCACACGCTTGGAGATGCCAGAGAGATCGTGGCGCGTGCCGAAGAGTTGGGCCCGATACGTGAGTTGGAGCACGCGGAGCGCGACCGCCAAGCTGTCTTGCGATTGGAGGACAACGCACGGAGGAAGAAAGAAGAGGAGGAGTTCCGCCGTTTAGAGGAGCTGAGGCGTCAGGAGGAGGAGAAGCGTAGAGAAGAAGAGGCTAGGCGTCGTGCGGAGGAAGAGGCGCGTCTTCGTGCGCAACGCGAGCGCGAGCTCCAGGCCAAACGAGAGGCTCTTCGCAAAGCCCAGGAAGAAGCGGAACGTCGGGCTCGTGAGCAAGCCGAGCAGCGCCTTCGTGAGGAAGCTCAACGGCAAGAGAGGCTGCGCCAAGAAGAAGAACTTCGTCGTAACAAAGCTCAGGCGGACATCGTCGCATTTTTCCAGCTCTACGACGCAAAATGGCAAGAGCTCAAACTGAGCAAGACGTTGACTTCAGTCATGCTCTGCGAGATGCCATGGCCCATCTTTCAGCAAGGCTGCACATCCCCCAATGATATTTCCCAACGCAGCATGGAGGAATTCATCTTCCACCCCCTCCGCCCAGGGATGGAGTTGAAGTCGCGCAAGGATAGACTGAAGGTAGAGATACTTAGATTCCACCCCGACAAGTTTAACTCGAACATCGCGCGCAAGTTGCGGGAGTGCGATAGGGAAATGGCAATTGAAATTGCAGGAGCACTGGCTAGGATGCTGACGCACATGATGGGTGAAGAGATTAAGAAAGAAGGGGGTCAGTAGGTCAATATGCTGGTATATCAATGGTGTGGGTGTTACAAATGTAGCGTAGTATAGTTAGGATAGTTAGGATATGCCCAATATGCCCAATATGCAGTTATATGGCTCTATCAAACTTTGTTTGACTGCAAGCAAGTTCCTGGCTCCTCATGGCAATATTAACGAGAGCGGATGATTCTGGGTGTTGATACTGTTAATCTGCACATATAGAAGTCAATATTTGAGCATGATAAAATAACACACATTTCCATTCAGAGTCTAAATAAATGGTACTAAGGGCATAATATTAATATGTAACATTGAACTTGAAGGAATGCGAATGAAACGCGCATGCAACCCCAGGATCGAAGATGGCCGACTCAGTGCATTCAAGCAAGTTCGTAGACGCCAGGAAGTTATCAGCAACAAACAGGACGCGCTTCGGCTTCTCTCATGAGTTGTGATGGCACCGAAACGCGTGCTGCTTTTGACATTCACGACAAGGTCAACGACAGACGCATTGACAACTGGAACACGAAATTCAACACCACAAAAATATTCAGAACTAGACAAACAGATCAAGAAAGGAGATGATGACACACATGAGCCTGCAATTCAACGAAGGAACGATTCTTCCGACAGCCTCCGCCGCTTCACTGTAGTTTGGGGTGATGTTGTTAGTCACGGATTGAATGTCAGTGATGCCTGCCGCACGGATAGTGGACATAGACACATTCTCAATGCCAAGTTTGTCGTGAACGACCCTGACGATGTTAGCAACACAATTTGTAGTACTCGAGGCGCTAGAAATGATGGAATACTCGGATTTGTACGCACCGAGGTTGACGCCAAAGACAAACATGGGCCCGGATCAGACAATCCAGTAATTATAACCTTTATGGCACTAGCAAGTCACATCAGTACCACTATCAACCAAAAATTTCGACAGAGCTCACTTAGCTTTCGTGGTCAAACACCCCTGTTCAACTTTGCTCAAGAGCCTAGTTGAGATTCGTCCACGCAACATTTACAGTCGACTCGACGACATAGTCAACGATGACTGATCTACGGGTTTGGACCACCAACGTCGAAGTCGATCACCTGAGGGGATGTGAGTAATTAACATGACTGTAAGAAATTCAATCTCCTACGAGTCAGTGTCAACAGAATCAGGAACTGCGGAGAGTCAAAGATGACTATGCCGGCGCTATGCCGAGGTGTGACACAACGTGACCGTGCAGATAGTACAGTAACCACTCACGGAAGACGCAGCGCCCCAGAAAGTCAGGCTAATGGACACTCTGGGGGCGCCTCTGTCACGGACTCTGGGGGTTCACTCTGGGGGTGTGTCAGCCGTTCGGCACGATTCGGTCGGGGTTTAATTATGTCAACAGTTCTCACTGTAGTATGTCCCTTCGAAGTTCTTCCCCAACCTTCCCTCCTCCGCTTCTCCTACCCCCTATATCTTTTCCCCCGCCCGCCGCAAGGTTGTGATGGTGGTGGTGGTGGCGGAGGCGGTGGTTGTGGTTGACAGCGTCGAGGTCAATGTTAAATGTATCACGGTCGTGCAGCGTCAGGCGGTGAGGGCGGGCAACAATGACAACAAACTCCGACTGAATCATGCCGAGCGGCTGACACGCCCCCAGAGTAGACCCATACAAAACCCCCAGAGTCTGTGACAGACTTGCCCCCAGAGTGTCCATTTCCCGGACGTTCTCCAGCGCCCCTCGTACGCGATCGTCTACTTCCCTGCCGAATCTGCATCTAGGCACTGGCGGTTGTTCTTGTACACATGGTGAGTAACAGAACTAGCTTTATATGGCAACATCACAAGTGGACAACAGGCAGTGGGCAGCCCAGCAATATAACAAGAACTTTGTTCACTTCCTCTTGAGGCACACGTCCAGCGCTCCAGTATCACAAATACGGCTACCTTCTGAATCCACATACCTCCGCATCCATATTTGAACCTTGTCGATTTTCGTGCCCTGGGCGCTCTCCTGGATACGGGTTCATTATGTTCTGCTGATTCGGAATGGCCCTTCCCCACGACCTGGATCGGGTCCTCGGGATTATCGTCTAGGAGCTGCGGGTACTCCATTCACCTCAATGCGAGATCAGTGTGAGAAGCGGTGCGTATGTCATGCTGGGTTCCCGTCTCTGTCGGGTTGTAGACCCGCTTTTAGGCTGCGGTCGTTTTCCTATTTGTTAGCCCATTACTGCGGGGTACATGTTGTCAATTGACATGTTGCGCGGTCGACAATTCCCAAGTAAGGATATTCAGAACTAGATCTTGATCGCACGGCACATAGTACTGACCGATACCCGTCTTTCAGATCTACATTCGGACCCGTCCGAAACTCAGTCGCCTCATCCTCATTTGCGTTTAGATGTGCAGACATGCAGCACCCATTAGGTGCAAATTTTTCTGGGGATAGATGGGTCATGTCACGTATGATTATCCAATCCCCTCATGTCTTCACCCCGATACTTGCGCATCCCGATATCTACCTGCCTCGAGCGTTCCAAACCCTCTCCATTCATCTCGTCACCTCCCCTGCCAGTGTAGTTTCCTCACCTCGTCCACATTGGGAATGTCACATGATGCAATTTGATATGGCTGATGCAGGCGACACTCGTGTTTCATCTCTGCTAGGCGCCTCTAAGGTGCGGGCCCCAGCTCAACATGTCAGAGAATTCCCGCTCCTATGCACGTGTCTTGGATTCACTAACTTGTAAGTTGTTCAAATATTTTTTTCTAACGTCAACAAAAAGCTTAGCCACAACATCCGTTCCTTACACCTCTCGCTCGCCTATCTTCACTCATTTCTCACGAGACCATCCGTGCCAATAATATGCGCCTGCGTTTTCCAACTGCGTCTCGCGTGTTTCCTTTGTCGTCTTCGTGAGCAAGCTGCGGGTACGATATGTCCCGTGTTTCACTTACTCCAGAACGGCATAGGGAAGAAATTGTTCAGCAGCCCAGACTTTCCCTGGGCGTTTTGACATTGGCCCGGACCCATTGCCGGCAAAGAGGGTGTGGCACCGCTGGAGACGATAGACGCGCAAGTCTTATAAAATCACGCGATCGTCACGTAAGGATGCAACCTGCGTTGCATGGATGAGACCTGTACCTTGCACTAATTTATTGAACTATAGGCTTGTGCAGTGAGACCTGCATCTTCTCCACGTCGATTGGATCCCGCGTTGCCTCCATGGGGCTTGCCAATGATGAGGCATTTGCGAGGAGCAGACTTATTCCAGGAGGTGGCAGCCACGGCCCACCCTGAGACTTGGGTGGCGAAGTTCCGGAGAAAATCACTTCGAATGTTCAGACCAAATGTACAAGATTTCCATTTGATCATGGTCGCTTTGGTTTTGCTCTTATATGGCAAGATCTCCGCCTACATGCCTATGGTGCATTCGATCTTCGGACCACCGCATGCGGTTAGATTGTTTGAAAGCTTCGCGTCAAATATGGCCCATTGGAGTTCTGAAGAGTCCCGGCAGTCGAGGAGGGTTGATAAGCTCAGAGCAAATGCGGAGGTAAGTAGGATAGTCGTGTTTTCAAGAGATGTTAGCCGATATCGACTTAATACTTGTTGCTGACATGCTGATATGGTGACTTGAGTACTTGTCAGGTGCACACTGGCAGTACTCGAGTAAGGTACCGCTCTTGTGGGTGTAGGCGGTGCGCAACAGGTGCCTGAGCAAACTACTTCGCTGGAGTTACAAACCCGGGAATGCTACAGACTGTCATTTTTAACCTTCTACATGACTCACACTATTTACCCCGGATCCCGGTACAATCGATGGTGTACGGTATCTGCAGTAGGAAGTTCCACATCGCATCATTAATATCGGGTGAGTTCTCACAATAGCGTGTATTTAGGACCCATTAGGGCGTGCATCTCACACACGCTCACAGTTTTCGAAGCCATAATGGCACTGCAGGGATTGTGTAGTATAGTAGGAACGAGATGGCGTGTGGTCATGAAACATCAATTATAAGACTATCAAATCCTGTAGCTATAGATCTAGCTCCATTTGCCATCATATATCTGCAAGTCAAGCTACACGTTTAAAGCTATATTTGCTGTTGATCAAGATTCGTTACGCAGCTTCCCTATGTTGACATCACACAGATGGATCGAAGTAGTCACGGATGGCAAAGACTATTAGGAGGGTATCATGGGCGAAAGTGCGACCCAGTAAGAATCGGGTGTCTTCTGTGAGGGGTCCACATGCTCTTGACCATCTGGTTAGACATCACCTCCAATTTTACTCTGACTCGGGTGGGCAGCATGTCCTTTGAGATCCGATATTCAATAAGGAAGCTTCGTATGTCGCTGTCTTGTGTGTAAGAAAAACAAAAGCATGCCTGTCGCAGCAGCCCCAGTGATCATGAGGATGCTGCAACACGTAGAAAAGACAAGATTAGCGGCAAGAACTCGGACTATCGATTTTGTGACAAATCGGTAGAAGGACGACCCTAGGACCGCATGACCGCATGTAACTCTAATTTCTCTCGGTTTTGACTGACAGAACGAGGGCCTATTAATTGGAGGCCGAGCTTATGGGGCGCCAATTTTTGGGACAAGGTAGTCTAGGATTGTGCGTGAAAATGCCATAAATTGGACCGCAACTTAATATTTAATACTAAACCATATCTTGCGGTGTCGAGTACATAGAATTATCGAATTAATTTTCAAAGGTAACTCAGCCTTCGCGGATGGCATCGATGAATATTAAACCTTACTCATTGTTCTGACGGGTTAAAGCCGGGCCCGTCCTACCCAAACGGTGCTCCTAGATTTAGGGCAGGTCGCCATTTTCTCAAAGTGGAGGCACAACCTTAATAGGCTTCAATCGGACCCGCATGCTGGGCTTGGGTTAAATGTGCAGCGCAATGTATGTATATATAATGGGCCCTCGAACTCAAGTGTTACTGCAAGCTGAATTCTCCATTCTTCATCAATATTGTCATCCTCCTCATGTGTGCTGCTACAGCTCATACCCCTTGGCAATCTCAATGGGCTAATCATAATCTTAAAGTCTCACCTCCAGCCTTGCACAATGCTCGTTATGCAGGGTGGCCCCATCCTCCAATACAGCTTCCCCACGTTGGTGTGACGAGCGGCGGTACCCCCTCGCATCGTCCGCAGGTTAACGTCGCCCATACCCGTGAGCTGTGATTCTTATTCTACGACTCCCTGTTCAACTAACAACATCGTCAGAACCTTATCACATTCATCCCCCATATGAGACTTTCCGATCTCGCATTAATTATGGGGCGCAAGGTAGTTACAAATTTTTTTAAAATGTCATGAACTTGAGCTTAATGCGTTCGGGCAGCATCCGCAAATATAACGGGTCCTGTCAACCCGCAATATCGCAACAATTCGCAGACATGGAATGGTAGGTTCTTCATTGTTGGATCTGGTCACCATATGATCTGACTCGTCTGAAAAGGTGACGCTCACGCTCCATTTACCCAAGGTATTGTTGATGCGCACGCCACGACTCAACATGATACAGGGAATACACAGTTCATATGTATGTGTTTTGGATTGACTAACTTGCAAAGTATTCAAATATATTTTCTAGATGGCCACTCTGTGCCACAAAAAATGTCATCAAACGTTAATGAAACCAATGAGGGTATGCCTCAGACACAATTTGTGATCCCCGATCGTTCCTCATATCTCTCGTCAGCTTATCCCCACCCTTTGCTCTCTGCGCTGTCCATGACACTCGCATATGACCTGCGCCTGCCGCCTACGTCTCTCCGGTTTCCATCGTCGTCTCCATATGCAGGCTGCGGTTACGAGCTACTCTTCGTCCCACTTACCCCAGAACGGCCTAGACAGATACGGCTCATCAGCCCAGACTTTCCCTGGGCATTTGACATTAGTCCTGACCCCAGTGCCGGAGAAGAGGGTGTGACATGTCTTGACGTTCTCGCTACGCTGTACGCTGGATTGCAACGCCCACTCACCGACACGGAGTGGGGAACCGCTAGGGGCGATAGACGTGCGAGCCTTATCAGAGCGCGTGACCGCCGTCGTCAAATGGGATTGCAGGGGAGCTCGGAATCTGCATCACCACTGACGAGATCTGTACCTGGTGCTAATGCATCAAATAATAGGCTAGTGCAGCAGGAGCCGCTTCTGCTCCGCATCGATTGGCTTGGGTCTCGTGTTGCATTAGTAGGGCTTATCAAGGATGAGGCATTTGCCAGGAGCAGACTCATTCCGGGTGGTGGGCAGCCACCTGAGACTTGGGTGGTGAAATTCAAAAGGTTGTGATTCTGAATATTCGGAGAAAATGTACAAAAATCTAATTATTTAATCATTGTATCGATAATTTATGAAGTTGAAACGTTGACGAGAGAACCGGTGTCGTGTCACGTACTAGGTGTTGTCGGCGTTTGCCGACTCGCACTCGGATGCAAAAGAACCTCTCGATCAGTTTCATCTCATCGGAACTTCAAGTACACATACTCATTGTCGACGACACATCAGCCTAGCTGTCCATTCCATCATCTCTCCAATTGGAATGTCACTATTTTAGCCGATGTTGCCAGCCCTCCCCTACTCTTCACTAGAATGTGCTACCTTTGGCGAATCCTTGCGCATCCAACGCCAGGGATCTGGTCGCGCAACCAGGTCGGATGAGTGCTTGCTTGCTCGCTCTGGTAGTCTCACCGGTGCACCCTTCGTGTTGCTCAGATAACATAGGAATCGCTGAAAATTGGATCACCCAATAATAGATTTTCGACTTCTTAATATCCTCTTTTCTAGGATGTAATATTTGGAAACGGTGGTTATGTCACTCATGTACGATGAGTACTGGAATCACAACTTCGACACAGCACACTCGAGAACATCGGAGTATTGCTGGACAGACTTCCGCAAATCTGAAGCATCGGATCTTTCTTCTCATCTACGCATCAACAGTGACAGGGTTGCTGTTTCTATCAGTGTTCACATCAGCGCGTGTATTTCCGTGTGCGAAAATCTATATCTACGTCATCTCCACCTCCAGGCCGTTTGCGAGGCGTATGTTCCGTCCAAGCGATTCTTCCCTGCTCGGAGATCCTTGTGGTAGATGATACCTGTGCCTCCAATGTGCCTCTTTGTGTTTTTGGAAGCGAATCGGAGATGCTTGAATGGACCGAGGCCCAACGCCACATCTCATCGGATCTAGAAGCTTGACTCGTCCGCATGAGCTCATTACTGAAACGCGCAGCTTTCCTTCCGCGGCCTGGAAACTGACTTTGACAGGATCACCGAACAAGTGGAAGCCGGTTGTCTTTCGGTGGAGTTGATTTTTCCATGTGCCTGTGGTAACCGTTTAGATGGACATACTGGGTGTTGATGATATTGAGCCATTGCTCTTGGTTGTAGGGGTGTTGCTTTCTGCGGGTAAGTGCGCTGCCATCTCGCCCTATATACTTTTTTCACCTAATTTTGCCTTGTCTAGAAACTCACTTCAGGCCGGTGACTCAATGACACATTGGAGTCTAAAGCTACGAAAGTTCGCACTGACGAGCGTCTGCCTTGTATTTCAATACATGAAGTTGAGTCATTGAACGATTTTATCTCGATCCTCAGGCGTGAACGATGTTACATTCAGTGTGACATGGTGCCAGCTTTGCAGTGAGTTGTGCTCTGACGACAGTCGTAGAAGCACAGTGCCATCACTCAAACAGATCTGTTTGTTTAACACTTTCGTTCTACATCATCATCTGATTTTACTGTAAGAAAACAAACCCTTCGAATCCCGTCAAGTTTGCTCTCAATGAGATTGCAAAAGGTGCGCTTATGCATCCACCTCTCACTACTCCTGATCTTATGGTCCATTGCACTTATTTCGGCTTCGACAGGCCACAGCGCTCGCCAGAGTACAACCTCTCGGCAGTAAAAGGCCGCCCAAGGCGCCTCACTTGTCGCCACAACCCGCATCTTCAATGGCTCTGACAGCGCACCATCACCGTCATCCCCCTTAGGAGGACATCAATACCTGAGGATACATCCAAGCCCCGCGGAAATCAGACGAAGAGACAATCACCACCAACGAGAACACTTTCATTCGCATCTCACGCCAAGCTAACAACGTGCGAGACAGAACAACCTCCTTCAAAACGTCCCTCCGATTCCTCCCCATACGCATCGCTCGCCCGTTCACCGTCCTTGGCACAACCCTCGCCGCAGACTACGCATCACTGCTCTGCCCAACCGTCTCAGGACGCTACTGCAATCCTAACCATGCCTCTCGAGAACCTTGCTACGAAGCCTACGCTAGAAAAGTATCTCCTTATAATACAATACTTTGAGCCTTCCTGGCTCCACCTGTTCGGTTCATACACGGAGTCAGCTGAGCCTCAAACAGCTCATGCAAATCCCCAGTCAACAACTTTCGAAGGTGAGGTATGTGTGTATGGCCCAGTGCGGATGAGTGGATGGATGTGGTGCATCAATAATGGTCCTAGATCACGTCTACATTCCCCCCTCCATGGCAGGCCTAGTGCCGTGGATATGGAAGCTAAGCATGTGGCCCTCACTGAACGTGCCTCTTCCTCCGGCAGTTCTCTGGTGATAAGGAATGTCCCAGATGATATGGAGAATGACGAACAGACGTAGCTGGCAGAGGAGATGGCGAGTGCCCCTCATGGAAGATGGTGCCGGACGCGAAGAAGGGCACGGCACTAAAGCTCGTCGAGCAAAGGTGCCCCAAAGGAGCAAAAAGCGCCCCGCTTACTTCCTGGGCACAATGGGTGGAAGACTCGCACTGCAACAAAACGAGAGGGAACTATGCTCATGCCTTGGGATGAGAAAGAAAAAGGTTAGCGCAATACTTACTTTCCCACCCATAGATTACCTTTCCCACACCCATGGGTCCGTTTGCAGAGAAATACTTGTTTGCTTTGCGACAGACATATATCAAGCTTCGTCCCTGATCCTCTCGGTGATTGCCCTCCAAGCTGGAGAGAGGAGTCGAGCCACCCAGAACACCCAGGACCTAGGTCAGATGAACTTCGGGACCAGTAAAATGCTACGAATCATCGTCAATGGTAAGCGTCGCCTGTCTTCGTTCAGCATATACCGATGATTTTCCAAAGCCATTCTGGTGGCTTTTAATTTTGTCATTACTCTGTGTCGTTTCGCGACAAACTCCGACGTACCAGACCTACCTGATGATATCTTTCAAGCCATGGGTGAGGAGCTAGAACACCCCCAAGACCCGGGAGAGATAAACCTCAGTCGGGTGCAACAAGTCATCATTACTGGTTCGTAACATTTATCTCCATCCAGCGCTGCAGCACTTATTGACAATTCCCCCCAAGCCATTCGCGCGACTCTCTGTATTGACAATTTCTCCCAAGCCATTCGCGCAACTGATTTCACTTTTGGGCTCCGGCGGCTCCCCGCTGGTTTCTATGTAGTAGTAAAGACTGATGGTGCCGAATACCAGACAAGCAACAAACCCGTACACGTAGATCAGTCTCTCGTCGAATGGAACGAGCACATACTTCTGTAGGTTTCCCTTAACCCCAGTCTTTCCTGCAGGTATTGAGAAAACTCCAGACCGTGCAAGCCATACTCTAAAGTTCGGGTCAACGTGCATGCCTCATTTGAATTGGGTCCTATGCTTTGCCATGGAAAAGTCCTCCGCACATTCGATATCTCCATTGGAGAATTACTGAAACGCAGTGAAAAGTCACATCGTCAGTACCGTCTGTCACAGATCACGCCTGACGGATGTTAATCAATATCACAGCCATCATTTTTCAGCCTGACCAGGGGGAAGTCGTATCTTGGTGTGCTTCACTGTTAATATTAGTGGAGCAGCGACGTTCTGATGAAAACGACGCTCTGGTTCTTCGCCCCCATACTGCCGTGAGTGATAATTGTGCTCTAGTATTTTAATGCTGAGAGCTTGTAATATGTAGCTTACATCCGGCGGTAAGGATGTGTTAGTACTAAGGACAAATGCCGGACATGGACTTCTCGCACGATACCATAAGACACAGAGCAGCAAGGACCTTGGCCAATCCATAAAGCACTTTGAACATGCCTTGGATATCTGTCCCATGGATCACCCTTGCCTCCCTGCGGCACTGTTCAATCTAGCCATCGTGAAGTTTGTTAGTTGCCAAGCTAATGGGGCACCCTCAGACCTCGACATTTCTATCGCTCTTTTACAAGACGCCCTTGATCTGCGTCCCACTGGTCATCCAGATCGATCCGTCACTCAACTCTATCTTGCAATTGCTCTGCGGTTCCGGTTCGCGAAACGGGGATATCGAACGGATGCTGACGCGGCTGAAGAATCACTGAGCGAAGTTCTCGACGTCTGCCACGCCAACAGCCACATTTACAGAGCAGCTTTACTTGCAATCAAGACATCCGCTCTTTATCCCGCTGGAAACACTGCTGCGAATGATCTTGAGCAGGAGCGGCTCGCTGTATCCATGCTTCCATTATCGCCGAATCAACTTGTTAATCTAGCAGAGCAATGTTTGGGGAGAGATGATCATCATGCCTTAGATGAAGTGATATCCCTTCATTACGATGCACTGGGATACTACGACGCAGAGCATGTTCGCCGAGGGCAATTGCTAACCAATCTGTGTGTAATGCTGATGACTCGCTTCGAGCGTCGAAGCAATCACGGAGACCTGGATCGGGCTATAGCACTTCAGAGGGAAGCGCTGGCGCTGCATCCGGCCGGTCACCCAGATCGCTTCTCGTCGTTAAATAACCTTGCAAATCAACTTTCTGTTCGCTTTGACCACGGAGGCAAGGACGAAGACTTGGATCAGGCTATTGTACTTCAGATGGAAGCGCAGGATCTGTGCCCGGTCGGTCACCCAGATCGCTCCATGTCGTTAAACAACCTTGCGAATGAACTCTCCACCCGCTTTCGTCATAGAGGCAACGACGAAGACTTGGATCAGGCCATTGCACTCCAGAGGGAAGCACAGACTTTGTTCCCAGTCGGTCACTCAAATCGATCCTCGTCATTAAGTAACCTTGCGACAGAACTCTCGACCCGCTTCCACCACCGAGGCAACGACGAAGACTTGGATGACGCCATTGCACTTCAGAGTGAAGCGCTGGCTTTGCGCCCTGCCGGTCACATAGATCGGCCCTCGTCTTTGAATAACCTTGCTAATCTTCTCTCTACCCGCTTTGAACACCAAGGCAAGGGTGAAGACTTGGATGCCGCTATTGCACTCCACAGGGAAGCGCTGGCTTTGTGCCCGGTCGGCCACACAACCCGGTCCTTGTCATTAAGTAACCTTGCGGGGGATCTGTCTACTCGATTTGAACACCGAGGCAACGACGAAGACTTAGATGACGCCATCGCACTTCTAGATGAATCGCTGGGTTTGCGCCCTCCCGGTCACAACGGCCGGTCCTCGACATTGAATAACCTTGCGAATCGACTTTCCACCCGCTTTCGCCGCCGAGGCAACGACGAAGACTTGGATATCGCTATTGCACTTCACAGGGAAGCGCTGGCTCTATACCCTATCGGTCATGCCAGTCGGTCCTTGTCATTAAATAACATTGCGGGGGAACTCTCCATCCGCTTTGACAATCGAGGCAATGACGAAGACTTGAATGACGCTATCGCATTTTACAGGGAATCGTTGGCTTTGCGGCCTGTCGGTCACGTATATCGACCCTCATCGTTACATAACCTTGCGGATCGACTCTCCACTCGCTTCGAGCACCAACACAATGAAGAAGACCTCAACGAGTCACGAGAGAATCTTCACTCTGCATTGGCTCTGTTGACGCAACATGACCCTCGTCGATTATTGGTCTATAAGTCGCTAGCTACAGTCTATCTGTTGTTCCATCAATCAGGATTTGATGGCACTGGTCCGGGCAAAGATATTGATAGTTTGAATACTGCCATGGATTATTTCAGGGCAGCGGTGGATGTTGTTTCTGGAGGCTTGTTATTTCGCCTGCGAACCAGTCTATCCTGGGTTCACCATGCTAGTCGGCACATGCACAGTACTGAATTGGAGGCTTATGCAACTTCCATACAACTTCTGGACGCTTACATGTCCGCGACAGCTTCGGTATCGTCTCGCCATAGTGCCATGATGGACTTCCCACCTACACTTGCTGCGGACGCTGCATCATGTGCAATTCGTAGTGGTGACGTGCGTCGCGCTGTTGAGCTGCTGGAACAAGGCAGGACTCTCATCTGGAACCAGATGGCACGGTTCCGCACGCCCCTTGACAGCCTCCCCTTGGCTCTGGCAAAGACATTCCGAGACATCAGCTTCCTCCTTGATAACCCTCCTACGAATCATCCGGAAGGGACCCCGATAGGCGTTGTAGAAGCAGAAGCTACCCGGTACAGACGACTGGTGGAGGACTGGAATAGAGCTGTAGAAGAGATCCGGAAGATAGAGGGCTTCTCTCGCTTCCTACTTTCTCCCATGTTCTCTGATCTTCATGATGCAGCTTGTGATGGGCCCATCATCGTGCTCATTGCAACCAAGTCGTCTTGCGATGCCATTATTATCCCGCATAAACAATCCCCGACTAGCATTCAACTCCCTACTAATTTTGAGAAGCTCCAGAGATTGGTGCTCGCACTCAAAGAGGCAAGACAAAAGGAGGCCAATGCCAAAGGGAACCAACCAGCGCTGGTGAAAGCTTTGAGGGAGTTATGGGACGACATTATCTGCCCCGTAGTCAAAAAGCTGAACGGATTTGCACCACGAAATTCCCGGATATGGTGGTGCCCAACGTCTCTCTTCAATTTCTTGCCGTTGCATGCTGCTGGCGAATACAGAGCAAAGGGAAACTCCCTTTCCCAACAATATATCTCTTCGTACACGCCATCACTCACCGCGCTGCTGAAGGCTCGGAGAAGTCACAACAGGCCCTTGTCAGTGCCCTTTGCTGCCATTGGTCAGAATCGTCCAGCCGGTCATTCAATCATTCTAGAATGTGTGGAGCCTGAGCTGGAATTGGTGCGGAGTCTTTTACCCCCTCCCCCAACTGTTTCCTTCACCAAGATACCGAGCGCTGATGCAACGAAACGGAGAGCGCTGTGTGCATTGAAATATAATACTTGGCTCCATTTTGCGTGCCACGGGACCCAGAAATTGGATGAACCCTTCAATTCGGCTTTTCTTATGCAAGACCACCCGCTTTCACTCCTCGATATCACACATCTGGATCTGTCTCAGCACGAATTTGCGTTCCTTTCTGCCTGTGAAACTGCAGTTGGTGTCACTAATACGCCCGACGAGGTGATACACCTAGCGGCTGGCCTGCAATTCGCTGGGGTTAAGAGCGTCGTTGGGACATTATGGAAGGTCACCGATGCCACTGTGCAGCGCTTAGTCGAGAAATTTTACAAAAATTTGTGCGGGGATGGCACGATGGATTCTAAACGAGCTGCCGAAGCGCTGCACCAAGCCGTCCGGTCGTTGGCTTGTGAGAAGGATATTCCCTTCGTGCGTCCTCCGAACTTGTTGATCAACACCTTAATCTGACAACGTCGATGTAGCATTCGGCCGTGGTCACGTGCAGCTTGTTGCCAAGAAGATTAATTTTCATATTTCAGATTTTGGGACTGCATACCTCACCAATATATACGCCTCATCTTGACAAATATTCTGTTATCTCATACTCGATATCACCGTCCTCCAACTCAACATATTTCCCTCGGTGTACATCAAACCCTCGAACTCGAATATCCGTGCGTACTCGCGAGGCAGGTTCTCATACAGACCCCAAGTACTCGGAGAGATGAAATCCGCGCGTGGTGTACGTACAGGGATGTCATGCGGGGTATCGTGTGCATCGGGGAAGGCCTAAACATTGCTCTTCACGAACGCGTTTGCACTATAGCGTGAATCTGCGCAGTCCTACAAATGTCAGTCTTGAGAAAGTTTGGCTGAGTAAAGGGTGTATTTGTTTGTTCTTCAACTCTTGGAATACGACGACGCCCTTGCGCTTGCTCTCTGGTCCGGCGCGGCACTGTCGTCATCCATCTGCGCTCCCTCACAAGCGATTATATTCAGGAAGTATGCATGCTCTTACGAGACAGAACATCCGGGATGCGCCGCAGAGCTGGTAGGCAGCCGACTGACTGAGTTCATGAACCGCACATCGTCACAAAATTATCCTCGCTGGACAGCTTTTCAATGTACATAAGAAGAAGAGTGCGGTACATACTCTTTAATTGAGGTCCGTGATGTCCTTGTGAATTTTTTTGTTTACGCTCACAAATGCTCGCGAGGGCAGATAAGGTCTAGTATGTCAAGTCCAGTCGTACATAAACCATGGGCGGACAGGAGCCCCTCGCAACGCATGGATATTTTGAGCAGCATTTTGATGGACCGATCCGTATCAACCAGATACCCTGTGTATGCCGTTGGACAAGCGCGATGGAGCGAAAATCAAGTGCCTGCTGCGCAGAACAATGGACGATGAGATGAATAGTGCGGTTTATATTTGGGTGGGCAGTGCGAATTCCGACGTGATGACAAGTCATGAATTAGCAGCTTGGAATTATATTTGAGTGATCGTACAGCATGCAACAGTGTATCGTCATAATTATGTCGCACGAAGTCTTCACACTTGACAACCTGTGTTAGACTTGTGAAAATCGTCCAAAACATCAAATATTTCAGTCTGAAAGAACGGCATTATACGCACTGCCAAGTCGAGCCTGATAGTACCACAGCATGCATCATGAAAGAGATCTGCAATTACAGGCAAGAATTACTAGCCATGCCTATTATGCAATGTATTGGCGCCCTCTCATTCTCTCCTCAATCCACTTGCCACGCCACCTGTGAGGATGCTAGGAAGCTCGTCGCCACCAATTGAGTAAAGCAACGAGATAGAGCCTCCCATCAAGAGGATAAGTGTGATCACTGTTCCTGCGATCAACACAAAGGTGCTAGTACAAACCCAGTCAACGCACGAAACCGAGAGAAATGATGGGACTACTTACCTACTGATGTCCTTCCGCTGACACATATCGCCTGCCCAGCTTTCCGTCTTCCCAGAAACAGACCTAGTGTCAGAGCAAGCGCAGACGAAACACTCCTGTCCAGCACTGAGAGTGCTCACGCACTGCCCGTGACCGAAACATGCATTGGTTGCATTGGAGCAAGCCTCAGCGCTCGTGATGCACGAGGCCAGACGACGAACTGGCGGTCCTGTGGGTGGCCGGGGTGCTGGAAGGGGTGATTGCTGCGGTGGCTGCGGTTGACGTTTGTCCATTATAAAAGAGGGGGTGTAGGACATGACGGCGATGCGGGTCTTTGCTTCCGCAGTACTGGCTTCAATAACGGCTCGGACTGTTCTTGCTGCAAGCTGGTACTGCTCGCTTGAACGACCGTATGTAGCTGCGAGCTGAGATAGTCCTGTTAACTCCAAGGATGCGAACTTGTCATCGTAATTGTCTGTGGCTGACTCGATGAATTTGGTAAGTGTTGAGATTTCTGCAAGGAAAGCTTCGTTCGCGGGTGTTGGGGCAGAAAAGATGTCAAGAGTCCGAGGGATGCCTTCTGGGGGAATGGCGAGATCAGAGTAGATGAGGGAGTATGCATGAGCGGCGCGATGCAGATACGAGGATACAAATGAAGTTAGTGAACTAGCGGGTGCCCCTGCAATGGAGAACGAGCGGCTCATGAAAGAAGGAATGATATCTGAAGTGCAACTTGTCAATTGCCACCGCGCTTGCTCCTGGAGTGGGGTTAACAGACCTTTTAAACTAGCATCGTCTACTAGTAGAAACAACGCGTTTGAAGCCCCTTGTGCGACAAACTCGTGCTCTCTTAGAAGTTCGCCGTAATTCTGGAAACTCTCGACTGGCTCGAGACCGAGATGTTGGGACAAGACGAAACCAGCATGTTGGAGAGAAAGCCGGGATGGAAATGCTTGAGATGGGCTGAGATATACGTCGGCTGCCTGCGATAAACCTGCCAGCAGCAGGCAAGACAGAGTACTGCAAAGTCGACGACCCATGTTCACAAAGGATTCGATCAAGTTGCGCAATGGTATATGTACAAAGTCCTTACTTTCCTTTCTCGATGCTTACAACATACAACCTTATTCAGCGCCACCTTCCTGCGCAGCCTATACAACGAGTCCGTCGCCTTAGGCTAGTAGCAGCTTGTTCTGAGAATGCTTGTAATATATTTTACAAGTACCTGCAATTCCTAAATGTATGGATAATGCGCTAGCCATGCAGGTACTACTGTTACCTGTAGCTATTGGCCCGTGCGTGGGAACGCCGGAGATGAAGTCCAGCTGAGTTTGAATTTACCTGCCTCTCTTGCAGGCCATTGAAGTATAAAAGGACTTCCTCATTCCCCCACCACGACCCTATTCTAAGCTCGCTGTGTCAATCGTCGCTGGCGACATCCACAATGTCGAATAAGATAGTGGTGAGCTACTCACCTGAACTTGTCTGTAGTAGTTCAGTTTGGTAACAGAGACATTTTTTGAGCCTGGCATCTACCGCGCGGTCATAGACGAAGTCATTTCCGCCATTAAGCCCGAATTCGACGAGTACGGCGTCAGCGAAGAAGTTCTCGCAGAGTTGCAACATGTGAGTATATACTTGTTATTCCTGTCCATATCATAGTTTAGGAAATTTGGTGATACGAATGCTCTTGCAGAAATGGGAAAGCAAAGTAATTGCGTCGCATGTTGCAGAGTTTGAACCACAGCCACCTCCGCCTCCACAACACCATCATATGTACCCCCCGCATCCTATGATGGTTCCCCATCACCCGCACTATCCTCCTCCGCACGCATATCCACCACCACCTCCTGTGCAGCCCCAAGGTCCGCAAGTCAAAACAGAACCAGTGGATAATCGTTACGTCCTAAGTGCTCCGGGAATGCCATACGCGCTACCACCACTCCCTGGGCCTCAACTGAACGGTCTCAAAACACCAGGCTTCCCAGGAGGACAGCAAGGCGTCCTGTCGTTCCCCCCTCACCCAGGGCACATGCAACGTCCACCTACCATGACCAGGCCATATGCGCCCCCGGTGTTGCAGCCACCCCCTAAAGCTCCTCAACCGCCGAGCGCTCCCGCCGCCGCCAGTCCGCCTGCACCTCAAGCCAGAGCAGCAGGGCAGAAGATCCCTCAGGTTGATGGACCTTCATCATCTGAATCAGACTCACCTTCTCCTCCGCCTAGCCAGCCATTTGCACCTCGTGCATCTCACCCTTCGCTTCCTCAACCATCGCAGTCGTCATCAACGATGCACGCAGAGGATGCCGAGGCAATTAACAGCGACCTCGACGACTCGGACACCGAAGCCGAAGAAGACGCTGAAGAGGGTGGACAAGGCGAAACTGACATTGTATTCTGCACATACGATAAGGTGGGCAAGACCGGCATCGATGACCCAGATATCTGGGCTTATTCTGTATCGTTCAGGTTGGGCGTGTCAAAAATAAATGGAAATGCCTGCTCAAGGATGGCATGATCCATATCAACGGGAAGGATTATCTATTCGCCAAATGCACGGGGTGCGTGGTCCTGATGTCGTTATTAGTTGGCACTGACACCGCGCAGCGAATTCGAGTGGTAGTCACGACCCTACTAATCACCTGTCAAATCTGATTCGTTATTGCTCTGATCAGCTATCTTGGACATAAGCTTCGTCCTCATGTCATTTAACCCCCAGTGTATTCTACCAGACATCGTAAATTTCATTATTTTAACCAAAGGAGTGTGAACCTAGGCCTGAGCGATCGGTGCCAAGGGAACTTTGGTAGTAAAGTTCGAAAAACCAAGAGGGCGGAACAATACAAAGTTCAAGGCAAGGGCACCCGCCAAGCCGTAGAAAACCTTCCGCTGTCTCGGTTCGCCTTGAGTCGTTCGAGTTATCCTTCTCTCGATAAAACCCCGTGCACACGGCCGTCGAGCCGAACGGATTATCCGACATATAACACCGTCAATCGACCAATTAGTTTTTTTCATTCTTTTTCACCTATAAGCAAGTTAATATTCTCAAGCCATTCTATATATATACATACTCAGCTACAGGTTCGCCCCCCCTGGCCCCTACATACGCGTACTAGTAATGGCACCCGCTGCTGTACTTGACGTAGTTTTTACACACACGCCAGGATATTAATATAACTGAAAAGGTCAGATGTGAATATACCAAGACCGACAAGTTGACGCAAAAAAAAAAAACGTCCCTGACGGCGCTGCTCAAATAGTCGTACAGTATATGTATGTGTGCTATCGTATTCCTATTTCACAGCGCTGAGCGCGATACCAAAAGTATGTATGTACCGAGGAATGGGTTGGTTGGTTGGTTGGTTATGGGTATATGACATATCATAAGCGAAGAAGGGGGAACGGCTACAAGTAGGGACCGCATAGAAGAACGTCGTACGCTTGTTCGGTAAAAAGCCAAGCACGCCTAATCAGAGGTACACGCGCATCTCATCTCTTCCCGCGGGTCCGCAACTGAGGTGCGTCTTACGCAAGAATGATGGACGTGATGGTAATGACATGTCACAGATCACCTGATCCCAGGGATCCAGCGAATAGTCACCCGGAACGTGGTCCTAGCAGCCGAAGGGCTCTGTCGTCTACAGGGTCGCGTTTGTAGGGGTGGCTACGCTGTAGGGAATGCAACGGTGCCAGGCCAACACGCTGCGGTCCAATACTGCTCGAATCCGCAGGAGACGCTACTTCATATTGTGGCGGAGGCTCTGACCGAAAGAGCTGCGCGGGAGGGGGAAGCGAAATGTGTGGTGAATTATGAGGGGAAGGGAAACTGGCCGAGTTGTCTAGCGAAAATGTGTTCTGGTTCGGTTCTCTGCCATCATCATCTGGCGCTCGAGAGACTGGCTGGAAATTGCCAACCGTAGATGGTGGTCGAATGCGACACGATGGGGAGGGCGGCGGTGAACGTGATGGGCGGACGGTGAATGAACATGAATAAGGAGGTCGGGGGGAGTAAAGGTCTTCAGATGCACGATGTATACTGCTTGTACTGCCCGAAGCAGGAGGATGACCAATACTAGATCCAAATGCGGGGGAGGACCCGCGATCATTGGAAGCATGGTATTCAGCAAAGGGCTTCAATGATGTGTCTGTACGAGTCCTGGCCAAGGGAGGAATAGTTCCAGACACGGAGTAATCGGCAGAGCTTCTGCGGCCATAAAAGGCTGAGCTATGCTCTGATGGGGGTATGGTGGGGAGCGAGGGGCGACGAAATTTGTAGTCGTCCTCATATGAAGGACGAAGAGGTGGGAGAGAAGGTGGTGGCGGAGGAGGTACCGAATACTGAGGGATTTCAGACGTCGGCGGGCGAAACTGCTGGGAAGATTGACCCAGACCTGAACGATAAGAGTCATCCGGCTGAGCGTACGGTGATTGTGGCGAATTAGGGTAGTGGGAAGGCTGGCTGGAGTATGCGGGGAACGGAGCGTACGTCCGCGTTACTGTGGAATTTGTTGACTTTAGAACATCAGATCTTGAGCGAGTGTCTTCCCCTTTGCGAGTTTTGCCAACTCGGGTGCTTTGGAATGTTCCTTCTGGCACCACAAGGTCGGAGACACCCGGTATGTTGTCTATGGTGCCTAGTTCATCGACTGTGGCCTGCGTAAAGTATGCGGCTAGAAATAACTTTTGTAAGGTTTATATTTTGGAAATGTCACATGTCCTTACTCAAATGCCACTTGCGTCGACCTTTATCAGTTTCGACCCAAACTGAATAAGTTTGCTTTACCAGCGGGTCCCAATCTCGAGGGGGCTGCTTTTCAGAAGAGCTGATAAAATAATGAATGAATTAAATGAAATTGATTTAAGGCGGGAACATACGCAGAATGGCCAGCGTCTGCTGGCGGAGTATATTTCTCATAGTAGAAGAGAAATTCCTTGGGGGGAGATTAGCGGGGTGAGCGGACATAAATTTGGAGAACCAACGTCTCTGACACGGGAGGGACTCCAACGACGACCCTCTGTGAAGCGCTCGATGCCCAAACCTGTAATTTCAGTGTGTGGACCTCTTTCTTCCCAAGCATAGATACAACCAGAGCATAAGGCGAGACGTTCGTCGGCGTCAAGGCGCCTTGTTATCATTGGTAGTATACGCAGCTGTACTGCATAGAAAATTTTATGGGCATCACGAGTGGAACGTATGCGCACATTGGTGCAGGTGGGACGTTGCTGCATGTGTGATCAGTGAAAACGGGGACAAGAAGAGAAGGCAAATAGGATGGGTATGGTATATATTGGCTACTAGATCTGGGGAGCAGAAGATTAATTAAACTATTTTCTAAACGAGGGGTATCCGCTGACTTCCGTTCATAGTCAGTTGCTCTAATTTGGGCCAATTTTGGAAACTAACTGATGAATCTTATTGGTGGCGACGACCCAAAAGGCTTGTCGCCAATCTCGATTACAGCGCGAAACTCTATCACTTTACAACTCAATTTCTTTCAAGTCCCCCATATTCCAAACTGCGATCAAAACGCACCCTTTTTCGGTAAATCCCGGTTCTTCTTTCAATTGATATCTCAGTTCCCCGCGGCAGGGTTGCAAACATCTATGAAACAACTGCACATCCCGCTCCAACTTCTCAAGCAAGACGACTACCACGTGTAAAATAACACTGGCAAAACGTCTAATTCTTATTCAGAACACCATCGTTATCATCCATAGCCACGTCAGAGACGCTCGGAACCGCTTCCCTGGCAATCCATGATTTGCCAGTACTGGTATCACAGCTCCAAGTCCCATTCTAGAACCATCATCGGAGCCTTAGATAGTGGCGTTGTGGTGATTATAATATTATGCTGTTTGTCCTCAACACTCCCTACGGCACTTTCGTAAGAGCTTCATGATTCAGGCAAGTAGCTGCGCACTGCTTTTCATGGTTTTTCCCGTATCGTCCCCCGTGCGACTGCGTGTCGTGTCACACAAAGTACAAGTTGCCCAATTCGTGTGGTTGTCAAGCTCAACTAGGATTCAATTCAGGGGGATTATGTCGTCAAATCCAAATGTAGGCAACCCAGGCAAGTATAACACGAGATTGGGCTGATAGGCTGGAAAAAATCAAGAAAATACTAGTAACGTATGGTAAAAAAACGACAACAACATCACAGCACTTGTACGTCCAGAGGTCATTAATTCTACAGTCCACAGAAAACATTATGAAAACAAGAGTGCAAACAAAACACAATACCGATATCAGCTCAAGCGGGGGTAAAAAGCCATTAGAGCTTCCTCATCTAATGGGTGTCTTCGTGGCGGAGCTAGGTTTTGAAGGTACGTGAGAGGCGCTAATGATTGCCCGTCTCGAGGCGGTGCACGCCCTGAGCGGTCAATCACCTGGGGGCCGTCATGCGCGGGCTGAATCACAGCACGAGAAGAAGATGGATACGGTGCATATTGAGGTGTGAAGGGGTACGGTCGCTCTTCTCGCAGAGTACGACCGTGCCTGCTCGTGTTGTGCCGTGCACTCCTATAGTTCCCTGGAGGCACAACGATACGAGCCAGGTCAGGAAGATCAGACACAGTCCGGAGATAATCAAGGCTATCGTGAGTAAAATAGGCAACTGGACAAACACAAAAGTTAAGTTTCGGCTACTTGAATAGTTAGAACGGCGCCGCGTACTGAGATGCCATTTCTTGCGTCCTCTCGCTGGGGTCTCCACAAAGACGGAATACGTTTGCTTGACCAAGCTG
>JABBWB010000421.1:0-30707 GCA_016628085.1 Suillus occidentalis
CAGGGTTGGGTAAAGTGAGTATAGATCGGCTAGTCATGTTTGACTGTAATATGGGTTATGTGTGGCAAGAATTTTGTTACGGTGATTTGTTAAAGCGAGTTCGATAATACGAAGTGTTACGGTTTGGTTTATAAAGTCTTCAGTGACTTTATTTGTAGTGAAGTTCAAGTTGAACTTTGTTTGGCACAAATGTGCTCTTGATAACAAGAAGAAGCCTCCCTCGCGGTGGGCTCCAGTGATGTCCTGTTACTTAAGGGTCTTATATAAATTTGCGTATAATGACAACACTATTATACGCAGAAGACTTCTTGCCAGTCCTTAAGTACGCGGTCTACGACTTTTCTAGTTTTCGTGGTAGATAACGCGGTGAGTTCTTGGGAGGATTTAGTTTGTTGTCCTCTTCTTGCTTTATACAAAAGCACTAATATAGAATTCGGTGGGAAGTTTGTCTGTGTTCTGGTAAAATTCGGTAGGTATGTTTCACCCTAGTAGGTCGTGTTTCAACCTATGAAAGTTTGTTTCAACTTTGTCGTGTTCTCCTGAGGTTCGTATCTCACTTTCTGTTGAAAGAGAGAGTTGGTGTTCGTAAGCTAGACTGAGAGCTGTAGGTTTAGTTGTATATGACGCAGTTATACAACTGTTGGTTAGTAATATGTAGGACTTGGTCCTTCAAATAGATACGGTAGTTGTATAGGCGCAGATACAACTTTGGTTAGTTAAATGTAGGACTTGGTCCTTTCAATAGATATGGTAGTTATACAGTCAACCCCTGTAAGGTAGTGTATAACTTTGTGATTTGAGCAAGGTAGTCAAACCCTTGAATGTCAACAGATCCCTTAAACGAATTAACGCTAGGATGGTGACGAGTATGACTTTGAGGGTCAAAGTACAATAGTTAATACAAGAAACCCCTGTGAGGTGTGTATAACTATAAAAGGAAATACTTAGTTTGTCTTCAAGGCACTTGTGTGGCCTGCACTTTGGATTCTTAGGTAATCACACTTGGATTTGAATCTCAGCAAAGTGGGAAGAACTTATATTTGTATGCAAAAACGGGGTCCTTATATACATTTTTGAATCCCCTTATGTAAGCATGATTATATCATCACTTTCTAAAAGTGGTGAGATCCAATCTGCCTTTTAGTAAGCTATATTACATACAAATAACAAATATGGGAAGTCACATGCCAGCATGAGTCAGTATGAGTCAATATGAGTCATATTTCCTTTTATGAATCACTTGTCAAGCATGACTACACATGGCTAAACAAATACAATCACCATCCAGAAAATCTACCAGTCACATGATGATCTGACATAATCTGGTGGCTGAAAGAGATGCCAAATAGAAATAAACGTGGCTGAACTAGAGGTCCAAACAAAAATAAACAGAAGAGTGGCTGAATCAAAGAACAAACAAAAATAAACAAACAAGAATATACAGAAGGTTACATAATGACTATAAATACAAGGTAAGAGATATTTGAAAGCTAGGAAACTGAATACAAGGCAATATAAATACAAGTAAGAAAAGCGAGAATTTATACGAGGCTTGAGAAATGAGATACAAGGCAATAGATTCAAGACAAAACGGTAAGGTAACTTGGTAGCAAGGGACTACACAATCTCATGTACCTTCCTTATCATGTCTATTATATGACAGGTATGGTATCATTCACATACCATGCATGACACCGTAAGTATAATTTACTACTTTACATTGGTGAATTAAATTTGACTTGTATTTTAGAGCAAACTCTAGATACTAAGGGCAAGGCTAGGAAGCAACATCTTCCTGTCTGGGTGTCTTGGACGTGGTCTGAGGCATATCTGCCTCAAAATATCCACAATGATGTTCAGTCGTCCTCTGTGGCTTTAGAAGAGCTAGAGAACTATATCATCAAATCACGTGGTTGGGGTATGATTGTTGTCCTGGGACTTGGTCTCCTCCTACGTGAGTGCTGCCGTGCTCAGGAGTATGAAGCGGATGAGGCTGGAGATGATGTACCTCAATATTTGGGCAACTCCATCCTTGGTATCCAGGTAGGGGAGAAGATTGAGGAGGCAATTACCAGAATCCAGGAGAAGGTTGACGCAATGCTGCCAGATGGTAATGAGAAGCTGATGACAGTGAGTGAGGAGGTTCATATGAGGCGTCTGGAGAACAAAAGGCAGGTGAAAGAGAGGAGGGAGGCGGAGTGGGCCAGAGTGGTAGAAGAAAAGAAGGTAGCTGAGGAGGCTCGTGTTGCTGAGGAGGAGAGGGTAGCGGAGGAAAAGAGACTTGCTGAGATGTCTCGGATGGCTGAGGAGAAGAGGCTTGCTGAGGAGAAGAGATTTGCTGAGTTGCCTCAGAGGGTCAAGAAGGCAAGCAACACTAATACTGGAGGAAAAGGTAAAGGTAAACGACCAGCAACAGATCTGAATGATTCAGCCATGAAAAAGGTCAAGACATCTGCTCCTCCTGATGCTCCTCGTCGTTCTGCCCGAGAGAGAGTAGCTTCAAAGAAGTATAAGGACTAAGATACTTTTATTAGCACAGCACCTTACATTTCCCTTCTTACAGTTTGATGTCATGTCTACTTTAATTTTCATGTCTATTTTGAGTAACATTGATGTTAGCACAGACAATACTCTGTGTTGTATGGTCAATATAATTTACAAAGGTCTTTATACTAGGTCTATGTACCTATATAGTACACTTTATTGGCTGACCCACTGATAACTTATTGGCCTATTAGGCCTGCCAGTTTATACAGTTTGTAGTGTATGGCAGGCCGGGCTGCTGATATTATGCAAGCCTAGCAGGCCAGCCACCCTATGTGACATGCAGAATATGGGCGGCCGGCCACTGATATCATATTGACCCAGTAGGCCAACCACCCTATGCAACATGCAACATGAGGGCGGCCAGCCACTGATATCATATTGGCCCAGTGGGCCAGCCACACTATGCGACATGCAGAATATAGGCGGCCGGCCACTGATATCATATTGACCCAGTAGGCCAACCACCCTATGCAACATGCAAAATGAGGGCGGCCGGCCACTGATATCATATTGGCCCAGTGGGCCTGCCACCCTATGCGACATGCAGAATATGGGCGGCCGGCCACTGATATCATATTTCCCCTCTGGTAAGTCTAGTAGACTTTTTCAGTTATTATTTAAATTATTCCATGAGAGATATATCTTTTATTACCGGAATGAGCGTGTCTATACTGTAATCTCATTTCATATTACAGAATTTCTTGTTTCAGCTGTATAAGTAGCAAACAATTATCATTTTCTATATGATGTACGAGGCCTACAGTCTCATACATCAGTCATCAGCAAAAGATAGATTTTCATTATGGGACATTGGCCTGAAAGGTTTTGTGCAGATATATGGTAGATATCATTTTCACTCTGGGACATCGGCCTGCACAGGAGTTGCAGAGATATCATTTTCACTCTGGGGCATCGGCCTGCAAGGTTCTGCATGGCCGGCCCACACAGCACTTGCATAGGCCGGCTGGTGTCCTGTACACCAGGTTTTGCAGGCCAATGTACATGTCCTATCAACAGGTTATGCAGTACTATATGACTGAAAGGTGTGTGGTGGAAGAACTCTGGAGGAGGTGAGTTTAATCCACAGGTATATATCCCCCCCTTCCCCCCCTTCACCCCACCTCTTGTGCTTAGTCTCCAGTCAACTCAATTCACTTCTTTCACTTATCACATATATCTCCAGTCAATTCAACTCACCTCTTTCGCTTTTCACATAATGTCTACTCAAACAACAGGTCCTCACAAACCAACACGACAGACCATGACCTCCTCCAGTCAACTCAATTCACTTCTTTCACTTATCACATATATCTCCAGTCAATTCAACTCACCTCTTTCGCTTTTCACATAATGTCTACTCAAACAACAGGTCCTCACAAACCAACACAACAGACCATGACCTCCTCCAGTCAACTCAATTCACTTCTTTCACTTATCACATATATCTCCAGTCAATTCAACTCACCTCTTTCGCTTATCACATAATGTCTACTCAAGCAACAGGTCCTCACAAATTTTTTGGTCATTTCAAGACTGCCAGGCCAAAACAAGATATTTTCAATATGAAGGTGAGTCCCACTTTTACTATAATGACATATCCTCTGGAGTTCTTCCACCAATATGACAGACCATGACCTCACCTCACCTCACTTTTCTGCGTCTGGAGGATGGGAGAGGCAAGGGTGTACTGCAACAGGTCTTCTATGACATTAGTCGGCTGCTGATTCGGATCAATGCTAATTTGGATCAAAACTAAATTAAGTCGGCTACTACATTTGTAAGTCATTTAAGCAAAAATTTTATCATTGCTAAATTAAGTTAGCTGCTAAATGTGTAAGCGGATGAAGCAAAAAATTTATCATTGGAGCCGAGGAATGCCAGCTTGATCTGTTCATCCCACAACTGTTGGTTCCACTGTCTTGGGCCTTCTCATTGCTATGCTAAATACCACAGGCAATGACTCTCTAGGCACGAAGTCAAGGAGTTTACATCACTCTCTGAGTTCTAAGATAGATGAAATCATGAAGGACGCCTCTGCAGTGCCTGTCTTCAAGGATGGTGTACTTATACCTCATCTCTTGCAAAAGGCTAGGTATGTAGTTTTCTGTCAATTTAACACAGGCTAACTGGTCCAGAATGAGGATTCATTTACAACTTCAAACTTGCATGTCATCTGAGCCAAAAGAATCTAGTGATGATATTAGGGTGACAGAGTATGAAATTGATCGTGCAGCCCTGACTATCACCCATGCCGTGGTGAACCCATGTAAGCCCAGGATGCTAGAGTTCAAGTTAAATTAATATCTTGACATGTGTGAGACAGACTATGTTGATTGGGATGTTGATCGGTATGCCAATGCAGTCAAATGCTCTCCTGTTCTGGCCAATGGAGCTCTGACCCAACATGATAAGATCCGGAAATATTTCAGCAAGACAGTCCTTGGAAAAATCTCACAGCCAGCAACAATCATTGACTGCAATGGCAAGATTTTGATGTGGCATCTTCCCAACATTCTGTCACCTTCCCGTGTGGTGAGCTTCTGACCCTGAAGTAATGGCTTGTGACAGCTAATTCATTATCAAGAACTTCATTAACACCACCTACTACAGCCTTTGAGATTTGCTCCTTTGATCAATTCCTAAAGCCACCAATCAGAAGCATTCTTGGCATTCAGAGGCCTTCGTGGTGCCTGAGGGAGGGGGGATATTTGGGGTGGGATGAAGTTACAGTGTCACCTGGTTATTTCATGTTACGACATGAGGTGAATTTTTTAGGGCTGGTTTTATTAGGATAATAAATCTGAAGGAATTATTTATTCAGAGGCTTCAAGACCAATTGGTCATATCAGCATCCTACTCCCAGTACTCAGGTTCAAAATTGACTAGAGGCCATGTCTAACACAGAATTTTTCTGGAATGCCATAATAGCAGTTAGTAGCCCAGAGCTATTTGAAACAGGCTACCTTGCAATCTCGGAGGTATTGAATCAAACTCAGCAGCCTAAAAGGCCGGTTCCAGTAGATCAGTGGCCCTCCATTTTTTCAGGATTAGAACTCATTTCGAATCGTACAACTTCTACTCATCGAGATCCTGGTGGAGCTCCGTCCCATTATGATCTTCTGGTCAGTTTGGGTATTGGACATAATGCAACATTTTGCATTGAAGATGTTGAGGCTGAATTTGGTTATGGTCCTGGAACTATGAATTTTATCTCAGGGAAGGTAAGACTCAATTATTGATTCTCCTGCAACAGTTGCTTACACTGCATGGGAAGGTTTTGGCACACTCAGTTGGTCCCTGGAAAACAGGAGAACGATTTGTTATTGCACACTTCATGAAGGATAAGGTACATGATAGGGTAGGGGTACCCAGGCCTGGATTTCCAGTTCAGACAGACTATTTAAAATTATTGGGTCAGAAGCCCAAGAAGCAGTTGAGGTCAATGAAGCTAGCTAATTGAGTTAAGAAGGATTTTGGGTTAGCTCAGGGTGCCCTTTGGCCAAACCTCAGTCAATTAGGATAGTCTAGTCTTTTGATTGTATTGTAACATATCTACCCCCCATGCCTCGTCAGAAATATACTCGTCTCAAGGCTCGTGCATTCTCTTACAAAGAAAGAGGTCAATTATCTCAAAGAAAGGACCTGGATGTTGCGTATGTCACTCATCAAAAACATGCAAAAAAAAAAAGGGAATCCATCCTGGGTTGAGTCCTGTGCAGATCCCTCCTATGAGATTTCACAACTGGAGTCAGAAGGTCCCTCTAGCCCACAGAAAAAAAGAAAAATCCATTCTGATGGACTGGAAGACTTTGATAGAGAGCTTGATGGAGATTTTGTGTCATATGTAGAGAATACCAGACATCAAACTAAGGCAGGTCTATCCAATGCAAACAAAATAAAAATGCTCACTACATTTCAATAAAGACTCAGAATAACTTCATCGAAGAATATCTGATTTTCCATGAGATGTACCTTGATATCATCCTCAAGTCTGAAAATTTGGTCAATGGAGGAATCTGCGAGTGTTGCCTGAGTGCTGAAGGATTATTCCGGTGCTCAACTTGCAGTGGTGAACACGCATGGTGTCAGGCATGTGTTCTGAAGACTCACAAATCATTACCCTTCCATAAGCTACAACACTGGAATGGAAAGTGCTTCCAAGATTCGCCACTTTCACAGCTTGGTTACATCTGGCATATGGGTCATGGAGGCAAGCCATGCCCATGGTCTCAAGTTTCACAGGATTGGGTGGATGTTGAGGAGAATGTGAATGAGCTTGAAGAGGATGCTGGAGTGGAGACAATCAGAGGAACAGCTCTGACAACCACTCCCCTGACTATCATACACTCCACCGGAGTATTCACACATAATGTGCTCTGGTGCCATTGCCCTGGGTCCAACAATCAACAGCACCTGCAGTTGCTCAAAGCACAATTGTTTCCTGCCAGTACATGTCATCCTTGGACTGCCTTCACCTTTGACGTCCTTGATCATTTTCTCATTGACACCCTTGAATGCAAGACATCTGCCATGAGCTTCTTCCAAAAGCTTCGACGGCTTACCAGTAATGCTTTCCCAGACTCTATTCCAGTAAGTTGTTGCATCTGTAATGACATTCTTTTTGATTGACTTGCACTTTGTTCCTTTACAGGATCGATATCGAGAACTGATGAGGGCATCTCGTCAATGGAGGGATTTAATGAATCGAAAACGGTTTGGATTTGGACATGATACAATGGTAACTCCTGGGGCTGGTGACCTGGCTTTGTTTTGTGTTGCCTGTCCACAGCCTGGAATTAATATGCCTCTTTGTTGGCGGGATCAATATGCAAGGTAAGTAATTCTGGTCTATGACTTTATTACTGGCCGGACCCCTCCTATGTTACATCCTGGCCAGACAAACTGGCCAGCTTTGAATTAGAGGACGTACCTACAGGCCGGCCGGATGGCTCTGTACCCAGCCATATATGCTGGCCAGCCTTGTATCAGAGGATGTACCTACAGGCCGGCTGGATGGCTCTGTACCCAGCCAGATAAACCAGTCAGCCTTGTATCAGAGGATGTACCTACAGGCCGGCCGGATGGCTCTGTACCCAGCCATATAAACTGGCCAGCCTTGTATTAGAGGATGTACCTACAGGCCGGCCAGATGACTCTGCTTTTCTTCATAGACTTCTGCAATAAAGCTGATTTCTATTCAATAGCTGGCTAGTTATGCAGAGATATGTGGTAGATGGCAACTTCACTGCTCAACATATGAAGATGAAACAGCCTCACCTTGACATCAGGCTTTCCGATGGCCTGGGGTATATGGTGACAGAGGCTGATTATCAGGCGCATTTATTGTCAGCTGTAGAGAGCAAGGAAGTTCGTTCGATTTTGCATTTGGAGTTATCTGTATTTTCTGACTAGATCTACATCCACAGAGGTCTTCTTACAGCAATCATCGTGCAGTCAATGCAGCCAACACAAACCAAAGTAATCTTCGAGCAACTGGTGTGGCTGCTACTGCTTGTGCACGTCATGGATGCTTTGTTCCTCATGCTGTGGTAGATTTTCAGAAGGGTGAACTGGTAGGTTTTATATTAAGTCAATGTAATGTTTCTACACACTCATATATGCTGGTAGTCATATGAATGTTGACTATTCAATCTGCAATGCCATCAATTATCATTCTCATGATATTGACACCTCCCTTATCATCTACGATATAGGGTGTCAGTGGTGCATTCATTTTGCAGGAACATGTGGACAACTGCCAAGGATTATTTCTCCCTGAGAACAGGGAAGTTCAAACAGCTGTCGGTAAATTTCATCTCAGTGCACACAAGCTTCCATGCTTTGTGAGATTCAGTCTCAACTTTGTCAATGGAGCAGGTCAAGTGGATGGAGAAATTTTAGAGACTCTCTGGGCACCATTCAACAAAATATCACCCACTGCACTGTTCAATGAGTCAACATCACCGACAAGAAATATTGGAATGATCACATGAGAGATTCAAATTGGAAAAAATTGGTTGGAATTGGTAAGTACGTAGTTTGAAGTTACAGATTGATTTAATTATGACCAACAGTTAAATCTCTCCTAAAAAAACACAAACGTGCTGTCCAGGGCATTATTGACACACAGCTCCCTTTCAATGAATTGACGTAGTCTTTGGACCCCCAAAAAATTGCTACCTGGGAACAGGATGAGAAGGTGGCAATGGAGGAATGGGGAGAGTACCTTGACATCTATCAGTTGAAGATTGACAAAGGTAAATCCTTGGTATTTCCCCATCACAAAAAATCTGATCAGTCATTTTGAAATTCTTAAGCCCCGATGATGGCTGAGATTCAACTCAGATTAACTGAATTAGAGAATACTGAGACAGGAATGTCAGGATCAGTTTCGTGGATTATACAAGGCATCAATCTTGAGGACGCTCAGTATGCCATCTTTCATGTTAAATGTGCATGCCTACATTCATTCCAGGGATGGTTTACGATTGAATATTCGATGTCTTCCAAGTGATGCAACTGCTACTCAGAAGACAGGTCTTCAAGAGAAATGACAGAAGCTGGCAGCTGGTATAATCAAATTCCACTGAAACTGCAGATGGTATAACAGAGGGAATAGAGCTGGATACAGGTACAGTCCACATTGATGATCCAAGATTTTGCAGAGCAGAAGGTGAAGAGCAAGGTGGGGAGCCTGAAGTTGAAGATGAGCACAGTTCAGAATTGGCCGATGAGGAAATTCCAGCAGAAGACATGGGCATCTGGATGCCATCATCTTTACTTCACGATCAGGCAACCCAACTTGGTCTGAGTGCTCTTCAGGCAGAGGAGTTGGAGCTGAGAAAAGGTCAAGCTAATGATTGCCTGGAAAAGATTCGATTGTCTCTTGGTCATAAGGCAATTATATATCGTCAACATTTTCGAAGTGCTGATTCTGTTTGGACTGGCACAAGGTCCAAGCAGGAAGCTCAACAATGTCAGTCTTAAAATTGAAAAGTTGGTCAGAAGCTATCAAAGGGCAAGAACGGCTATGGAGAGACTTGGGGTGGACGAAGATACTCTTACAAGGACTTATCAAGAAATATTGCCAGAACAACTCAGCGTTGACAAGGAGGTGACTGAAGAAAATAGATTTGGGCAGGGGTCTGACAAGCTGGCTTGGTTTTGGAGGGTTAATGGAGCTCATGAGAGTCAACAAGATGCTTGGATAAATGAATGTGAGTAGTGAGGTCTACCTATGTAGTACAACTTGACAGCGTATCCTTAGTCTACAGGGTGAGCTGGCTGAAGGCAAAGGCCAGGTGGAGGAGATGGGAGGAAGAATTAAGCTTGACTCGACATGAAATGGGTTGGACTGTAGGTTGGTTTAACTATCAGCAGGAGGAGTGGAATCGAAGGTGGAATGAAGCTATTGAACCTGGTCATCAAGCCTATTCATACAAGCAGGTGTTGTTGTGGAAAATGTTCAGAGAGGACGCAGAGGAGAAGTTTAAGGACATGATGCTGTAGCTTAACTCCTTAGATAACATTGGCCAGGATTGTCATGACATATACAGGTTCACTTGAGTATTATCTATAACAATGTAGTTCTACAAGCTGGCTAAGGTAACTTAGCTAATAATGTGAATGACCAGTCCAGGTGTGCACCACGTAGACACCAGGCTGGCCAGGTGGGATCAGATTCTGTCATACAGGCCGGCCCAGTTATGCTTTGTGTAGAAAGTCGGCTGGCCAGGTGGGATCAGATTCTATTATACCGGCCGGCCCAGTTGTGCTTTGTGTAGACACCAGGCTGGCCAGGAGGGATCAGATTCTGTTATACTGGCCGGCCCAATTGTGCTTTGTGTAGACACCAGGCTGGCCAGGTGGGATCAGATTCTGTTATACTGGCCAGCCCAGTTGTGCTTTGTGTAGACACCAGGCTGGCCGAGAATATGCTATTAAGTAAACTGTAATTAGGGATGCAGAAATTTCCACTGCTGGCTGGCCTATTTCTACATGCACTGGCCAGCACTGATTATACAAGACCCGGCCGGAGACCGGCTGGCATCAATTCTATGGCCTTTTAGCACATCCAGGGCCATGGTTCTACATACAAAATGACTAAAGGGTCTAGTGTATGATATATTCTAACAGCCTGATAGCCTAATGGTATCTGTGCCATTGTATGAATTGTAGGGTGAGAAAGTTAATAGTGAGTTCAAGAGTTTGAATCCTCTTGACTGATCATTTATTTTCATGCACCTACCTTTTGTCATAGTTGCCTATAGTAGTGCTCCTATGAACTACAGTAGTACCTGGTAGCACTACATAGTACGACATAGCTGCCTCACTGGCTATATACAAGGCAGGTAGCTCCTGAGCTCCACTGACTATGCTGACTATATACCACTATATAATCAGCTTGCTTTTTCCTGATGTTAAGACAGTCTGCTCACTCGTTGCTAATCAACGCCCTCACTCGCTCATTTGAGCTATGTGACGAGCATGAAATGGTACCAAATATAACCCCTATTTTTTAGGGTAACAAGAGTGATAGGCCCATCAGTGACTTGGATACATTACTACCTGTACAGCTGTGTCCTATATATTTTGAGATAACAAGAGTAATACATCAGTCAGATATATCAATATATCACCAGCTGGTCATCATGTACATCCGAAAAAGTGCTCGTATACAGTAAGTGTAGAATGATTCAACAAGCATTGAGTTGCAGTCTGAGTTTATGACCTCTATCTAACGGGACGCACGAAATCGATCAGACACCAATATGGATGAATACTATTCGTTGGTCCAGGGGTATGCCCTTGTCACAAGCCAACGACCGGACTGCCTGGTGCAGCGCTTCGGCAGCTCGTGTGGAATCCATTGCACCATCCCGGCAAAAGTTTTTGTAGAATGCCTCGACTAAGCGCTGCACAGTACCATCATTGACCTTCCATAATGTCCCAACGACGCTCTTAACCCCAGCGAATTGCAGGCCAGCCGCTAGGTGTACCACTTCATCAGGAGTGTCAAAGTCACCAACTGCGGTTTCACAGGCAGCTAGAAATGCAAATTCATGCCGAGATAGATCTGTTTGTGCGATGTCGAGGAGTGAAAGGGGTTGGTCGCGCATGAGAAAGGCCGAATTGAAGGGTTCGTCAAATTTCTGGGTCCCGTGACACGCAAAATGGAGCCAAGTATTCTCTCGCAATGCATGTAATGCTCTCGATTGTGTTGCATCAGCGCTCGATATCTTGGTGAAAGAAACAGTTGGGGGAGGGGGTAAAAGTTTCTCCACTAATTCCAGCTCAGGCTCCACATTTTCCAAAGTGGATGAATGACCAGCTGGGCGATTTTGACCAATGGCGGCAAAGGGTACTGGTGGGGCCCCCTCACAACATCTGCGAGCCCTGTCATGACCTCTGCGAGCCGTCATCAATGCAGTAAGCGATGGCGTGTATGAAGAGATATATAACTGCGAAAGCAATTGTCCACCTTTCCTGTATTCGCCAGCAGCGTGCAACGGCAAGAAATTGAAGAGAGACGTTGGGCACCACCATATTCGGGAACGTCGTGGTGCAAATCTGTCCAGATTCCTGACCACCGGGCGGACGATTTTATCCCATAACTCCCTTAAAACGTTTGTCAGCGCTGGTTGGTGTCCTTTAGGGCTGGCTTCCTTAGTAATTGCCTCCTGAAGCGCAAGCACCAATCTGCCGAGTTTCCTAAAATTGGTAGGGAGTCGAATGCTAGTTGGAGGTTGCCGGTGCGTGACAATAATGGCATCGCAAGATGACATGCTTGCAATTAGCACGATGATAGGCCCATTACGAGCTGCATCTCGAAGTTCGGAAAACAGAGGGGGAAGTAGGAAGCGGGAGAAGCCCTCGATTTTCCGTATTTCTCCTACAACTCCATCCCAGTCCTCCACTAGACGTCTGTACCGGGTTGCTTCTGCTTCTACATTCCCTTCTGGATGGCTCGCTGGAGGTTTATTAAGGAGGGAGCTGAGGTCTCTGAATCTCTGCATCAGGGTCACTGCATGATCGCCGCGAGTCTGCAGGCTGCCAAGAGGTGTGCGAAGTCGTGTTATCTGGGTCCAGATGACAGCCCTGCCTTGTTCCAACAACTCAACAGCGCGACCCACGTCTCCATTACGAAGAGCACGTGATGCGGCATCCACAGCAAGTGCACGTGGGAGTTCCTTTTCCTTCATGGCATCATGACGAGACGATACTGAGGCTGATACAGACACGTAAGCGTTCAGAAGTTGCATGGAAGTCACATATGCCTCCAGTTCAGTGCCATGTGAATATTGGCTAGCATGGTGAACCCAGCGTAGACTCGCTCGCAGGCGGCGTAGCAAACTTCCAGAAACAACTTGTGCTGCTGCCTTGAGATGATCCATGACAGCATTCAGACTGTCGCTATCTTTGCGTGCGTCTGTGCCGTCAAGTCTTGATTGATGGAACAACAAATAGACGGTAGCTAGCGCCATATGGGCTGCTAATTGACGAGGATCATGTTGCTCCAATAGAGACAATGAACGGTGGAGAACCTCTCGTGACTCATTGAGATCTTCGACATGGCCGCGATGACCAAAGCGGGTGGACAGTTGCTCCCCAAGGTTATTTAATGTCGAGAACCGATCTGTATGAACGACGGGGTGCGAAGCCAGCGCTTCCCTGTCAAGTGCAATAGCTTCATCTAAGTCTTCGGTGTTGCCCCCGTGATCAAAGCGGGCGGAGAGTTGAACCGCAAGATTATTCATTGATGAGGACCGATCTGTATGACCCACAGAGCACAACGCCACCGCTTGCCTGTGAAGTACAATAGCCTCAGCCAAGTCTTCGACATTGCCTCGGTGACTAAAGCGGGCGGAGAGCTGGTTCCCAAGGGTATTTAATGATGGGGGCCGATCTGTGTGACCGACAGGGCGCAAAGCCAGCACTTCCCTGTGAAGTGCAATAGCCTGATCCAGGTCTTCGTCATTGCCTCGGTGATCAAAGCGGGTGGAGAGCTTGTTCGCAAGATTATTCAACGACAAGGACCGATCTGGGTGACCGACTGGGCGTAAAGCCAGCACCTCGCTCTGAAACGTGATAACCTGATCCAGGTCTTTACCATTGCCTCGACGTTCGAAGCGAGTGATCAGCATTACACTCAGATGATCAAGCAATTGCCCTCGGCAAGGATGCATAACGCTGTAGTGTCGCAGTGCATCGTAATGACGGGATATCACTTCGTCTAAGGCACGGGGATCGTCTCTCCGCGAACACCACTCAACTTGATCAACAAGTTGATCTGGCGATAACGGAAGCATGGATGCAGCAGGCCGCTCCTGCCCAGGATCACTTGCATCAGTTTTTCCAGCCGGATGGAGAGGGGATGTCTCGATTTCAAGAGCGCGAATAGCTTGGATATCGTCAATTCTAGCTGAACGAAGAATGATATCACATACCAGTAATGACAACCTGTTGCACTCCAGTGATGTGTGTCTCTCCTAGGTCCTGTGATTGTTCTGGGTGGCTTACTAGCTCCATATCCAAGGCTTGGAGGGTATCATCGCGTGGGTCTGGCGCGAATTCCGTCGCGCAACGAAACACCAGAGTAATGACAAAATAGAGGGTCGCCAGAATTACTTTAGGAAAACATCAGTACGTGATAAACGAAGATAGATGACACATACATACTATCGATGACTTGTAGCATTTCGCTATTCACGAGGTTTGTCTGTTCTGGGTCCTGGGAGTGTTCTGGGTGGCTCGCCCCCTCTCTCAAGGGCGGAGAGTAGTCACTAAAATGACCGGGGACGAAGCTTAACATGTGGCTGAGGGATATATTCAAAATAACCCTTGAGAATAAGATGTGCGCTGGAGGTCACGAAAACTGCAGTACCTGTGAGGTCCTGATGGACTATAAAGGAGGGAACCACGACATGCACACAGCATGCACACCACGTGGTGATGTGCACTGCCGATTGCCAACAGGAAAGAAGCGACTTGTGGGATATCGAGCCACCCACTGTAGCCTCATTTAATTGGTTCTGGCAGAGCACACCCATCGAATTTGTACAGTCGGGGCACGTTGTGGGGTTGTATTGATTGAAGCAGCCGAAATGAGGAGGCTGCGAGCGTCGAGGTTCAAGAAAAGCAGGGCATTAATCCATATGTCACTGTCAGCAACACCCTAAGTCTGCTCTTGGGGCTCAGATAATAATCCGAGGAAGAGAATAAGATAATATTGTTGTTACAGGACTGCGATGGTAAGATAGACAAGGTCGAAAACAAGGAATAGAATCCTCTGTGGCGCACGCTATAACCAAATTGAAGGCCCGCTAGTCCTTAGACCTTCCTCTTCATCACATTACCCTCTCCCAAGGTCGATGTCCTCATCGACGATCTCCCTAAACGTTCCTATCTTCCAATCGTACACTCCTCGATTCGGCATCGAATACCTCCATTCTCCTCGAGGTGGAATACGAATCTTGAGGCGCTCTCGTTCGCGCGTCAGAAAGGTCTTGAATGCCTCATTAGTTCCGTATTCGTTCTTCAAATTCTGTTCTGGCTCCCAAGTGCTCTCTTCTCTCGGCTGTCCTCTCCATTTCACCAAATATTCCTTTCTTCCACGTCTTTTTCGACTATCTAGTATGCTCTCAACTTCATATTCCGGGGTTCCTCCGAGATCTACTGGCGGTGGCGATGGTGGTGATTGCTGCAGAGGAGAAATTGGTGGTGTATAGGGGCGGAGAAGGACTGTGTGGAATACTGGGTGGATCCGTTTCCAGGTACGAGGCAATTCCAATTTGTAGGCTCGCTCTCCAATCTTCTTAACAACCTTAAAAGGGCCAAAGCGACGGTCATCAAGTTTCTTCGAAGGACGATCGGACTTCAGGTTGGTTGCCTCCAAATAAACCAAATCTCCTGGTTGATATTCAGGAGCCTCGCGACGATGTTCGTCATAATAGCGTTTCATGTCATTCGCCGCTTTTGTTAGGGCACTAGCGGCTTCTTGGGCGAGATGATGCATCCGTGAGGCGAAGACGTCTGCGCTTTCCGCTTTCACGCTAGTTCGGGGCTCAACTCCTTTGCGAGGGTGACGACCGTAATTCAGGAAAAATGGGGAATATCCAGTAGAGGTTTGTATTTTGTCGTTATAGTTAAACTGAGCGAGGGGTAACCACTCCGACCAGTCGTTTTGACGGTAATTGGTGAATAAACGAAGATATTGTTCGATTTCTTGGTTTATCCGTTCAGTTTGACCATCTGTTTGTGGATGATACGCAGTGGACAGATTGGTTTGGATCCCGAGTAATCGATTAAGGTCGCGCATGAAGCTAGACACAAACTGGGGACCACGATCACTGATGACGCGTTCGGGAATACCGAAGTCTTGCCATACCCGGTCTCGATACAGACGTGCGAGGCCTTCGGAAGTTAACTCTCCATTCGTCGGTGCAAGGCGTACCATTTTGGACAATCGGTCTACAACGACAAGGATAGCGTCATTTCCCTTACTTTGGGGAAGTTGAGTTATTAGGTCCACTGATACGAATTGCCAGTTATGTTCTGGCACTGGATTAGGCGCGAGTAATCCGAATGGCTTGGCAGGGAAAGTCTTAGTGCGCTGACATTTCTCGCAACCACTCACATAGCGTGTTATATCCGCATGAATTCGTGGCCACCAATATGTCCGCAAGATTAATTCCGCTGTCTTGTAGCGTCCTGGATGACCAGACACAGGTAGGTCGTGGTGAGAGTGAATGATTAGATCTCGGAGGGATTGTTCATTTGGCACATAAACGCGATTCTTCCATAAACTCAGTCCATCCTCTTCCTTCCAGCCTCTCTCGCCTCTCTTAACTGCCTCTTTTACAAATCTCTCAACCTTCTTCGACGCTCGAATCTTTGACAAGATCTCGTCACCCTCCATCTCTACTTCTGTTGCTATTGCTCGGAACCATTCCTCCTTCAACAAAACTCGGTCCTCATTATCTTCCTCCCCCCGTCCATGGTCCGCTCGTCTCGAGAGGGCATCAGGTTTCCCATGTGATTTTCCCGGCTTATGGGTAAGTTTGAAGTCGTACTCTGCGAGTTCTAAAGCCCAGCGTGCCTGACGACGATTAAGTTTCTTTGCAGAAGTGAAATACTCCAAGTTCTTGTGGTCAGTGAGGATTTCGATGGTGTGTTGCGCACCCATCAAGTAGTGCCGCCACTCTGTAAGCGCCCGCATAATAGCAAGAAGCTCTTTATCATGAATGTCGTAGTTGCGCTCGACATCAGATAGTGCGCGGGATAGGAATGCGACAGGGTGCCATTTATCATCAGATTGGAGTTGGGAGAGTACTGCTCCTGTAGCGTAGTCCGAACTGTCTGCTTCGACACGAAACGGGGCATCGTCTTTCGGCAAGATAAGCACTGGTGCTGTTGTGATAGCAGTTTTTAAACCTTGGAATGCCTTTTCCTCATCTATTCCCCAATGCCATTGCTCGTTGCCGGTCAACCGGTGAAGAGGGTGGGCAATGTGAGCAAACCCTTGAATGAAACGGCGATAGTAATTGGTAAACCCTAAAAATTGTTGGAGTTCACGTTTCACAGTGGGTCGAGGCCATTCTTGTACTCCCTTTACCTTGATTGGGTCCATAGATACTTCGCCATGACGAATGACGAGCCCGAGATATTCGATTTCCGTTTGTTCAAAGGCACATTTCTCGGCCTTTAGGTACAGATGGTTGTCACGAAGGATTTGGAGAACTGCTCGTGTGACTCGTCGGTGTTCTTCGAGGGAATCAGTGAATATAAGGATGTCGTCCATGTATACAATGACCACTCCACGACTGATGAGATCACGGAACAAATCGTTCATCATCGTCTGAAAGGTGGCTGGTGAGTTTGTGAGGCCAAAAAACATTACCAATGGTTCGTAGAGACCCCGATTGGTTGTAAATGCAGCTTTCCACTCATCTCCCTCACGAACGCGGATATTATTATACCCCCATCGAACATCGAGCTTGGTAAAATATCGCGCATTGCGGAGTTTGTGGACCACTTCTGAAATAAGAGGGAGGGGATACCGATTTTTGATGATAGCTGAGTTCAACTTGCGATAATCTTGTACAGGACGTAAGGAGCCGTCTTTCTTCTTGACAAAGAAAAATGGGGAAGCAATAGGAGATTTCGAAGGTCGGATTCGTCCTGTGCGCAGATGTTCCTCGATGAACTTGTCGAGCTCAGCTTGCTCAGCAAGACTTAATGGATAGATTTTGCTATTGAAGGGCTCAATCCCTGGTTTGAGTTCGATAGCATGATCCCAGCGACGTCGCTCTGGTAAGCGATCAAACGAGGCTTTCTCGAATACTGGCACGAAATCTTCGAGGTGCTTTGGAAGTAATTCTTCTAATGACATCTTCTCTCCCTTCTTAAGTGCTTCTTCTGCCAACTTCTGAGATCGTGTTGTAACAGCTCGAATCTTCTCACATCTCTTCATCTTTTCCCAGTATCGCCATTCTTCCAACGTCTCAACTTCAAATTTAGTGACAAAAATGCGATCATCATCTTCCAATTGCTCAGTTCGCACCTTATGAGGTTCATCTTCCGGCTCCTGTAATATTTCTCTTCCAAAGGTAGCACGACAAGCGAGTGGGCAACGATTGAAAGTGATATCTCCAGTACGCCAGTCGACGGAGGGATTGTGCTTTCGAAGCCAATCATAGCCAATGATAAGGTCCGTTTTCCCGATGTTGGTAACTGCAAAATTAAAAATCTCGATGTGATCTTGTACTTGAAGACGGAGTTTTACTACGGATCGAATAGGGCCCCCTTCGTTATGTGAGCCATCTGCATTATAGACTGGAATAGGTCGAGGAAGGGAGTCGAGATTGAGGCCTTTGGCTCTGGCAAACCCCTCGTCAATATAGCAACCCGTAGCTCCACAATCTAAGAGAGCATTCAAGTGAAAGGTACGTTGATCATCGAGAGTACCAATGGTAATCGGTGTGAGAACGGAGTTTTGATTAATTCGTCGAATCCAGGTCTTTGGATGTTTCAACTCTCGAAGAACTTCCTTCTGTTGGGTTGGTGCAAGTCGTCGGAGTTGGGACAAGAGGTCAATATTGACCTCAGAGGATCGCTGACGATTGGTCCAACGACGTAGTATCTTCAACGCCTTTTCATCATCTGCACGAAGCATCTCTACCGTCCACAGTAAGGAACCCTTCTTCTCCTTCTCGTCATTCTCCAGTTGCTTTTTACTAGCTTCTTCCCTTTTTTGTTTTTTCTTTCGCTCCTTTCTCCACTGATTTTTCTTTTGCAGTTTACTCTTTGGTTGATCTATAGAGGTGGGTGCTTGGGAGTCCAAATCACGCGTATCATTGGTTGATTCAGCACTTATCGTACAATTCGCCGGTGAGTTAGCACCCTTGTCTCCCGGCGTCTTCAAAAACCCTCACACTGCTCTCCAGGTTTCTCTCGTAAGTTGAAAATCTCCGCCACTTCTCCTTTTTGTTCTTCAGTCAAACCTTCGAAAACTGCCCTCATCGTGTTCCATCCTCGTGGCTTAGGACAACCACGAGCAATGTGCCCCGTCTCTCCACAATTGTAGCATTTGAGCTGGGTAGAGGTAGCTCGTCCACGCTGTCGGTCAAGATCCATGGGTTCCCCTCGTCCAGGAAAAGTGCGCCAGCCCCCCATGTTGGTGCCTCCAGTGCCTGTGCCCGCGTGACCCCCAGTGTCCGTAGTCGCACCGCTCGTTCCAGTGGTACCTGTATGGGGAGATCCCCGTCCTACACCTCCTTGTGGCCGAAACCAACCCAGTCCTCCTCGTCCTTCACCAAACCTCCTTCCACCTGCGGATTCTCCTCCGTCACTTCTCTCGTTCGCTCTCTTATTCCTATCATACTTCTTCGCATAGTCCTTCCAAGCTGTCAACTCTCTATCAACCTGCGGAGCAGCCACAATTGCATCGAATGTGGGTCTGTCGAGGTTTTGATGGAGTATATCAAGCAAGGCTTCGTCGTTGAAGCCTGCGACTGTTGCGAGTTGATCAAACTCGGCGAAATATTCATCAGCAGATTGTTTAGTCGTTTTCTTCAGCGCGTGAAGCTTAACCTGCGCGAGCCGTTTCTTATTCGGATCGTCGAATACACCTCTCAACTTCCTCTCGAACTCTGCCCAACTCACAAAGACAAGAGTGCCTTCCCTTAGCTGCTTCGTGATATTGGTCGCCCACGTACCCGCAAAACCTTTCTTCATAAAGGACAAGGTTGTGATGATTTTCATTTGGTCATTGGCATAGACCGACGGCTTGCCGGAAAACAATAGAAAAAGTTGACTCATGAATGCGTCGAATGTCTCGTACTTCCCGTCATAAGCATCTGGTTCAGCGATTGACGCTTTAGGGACAGATGGCACAGTCGGAGTTTGCGGTACTGGAGCAGGGTGAGCGAGAACCTGCGCAACAACTTGACCAAAGTCTTGCTGCCCTTGCACCAACTGCGCGAGGAGTTGAAGAAGAGCGTTTCCATCAGCGCCGTTAGGGGAAGACATATTTTCATCAACATCGAGCGAGTTATTGTTCGAAGACATAATAGGGGTAGAGTGGAATAATGGTTTTGGGCGTGAAGAGATTGTTTTCGACCTATTGTCAGCAACACCCTAAGTCTGCTCTTGGGGCTCAGATAATAATCCGAGGAAGAGAATAAGATAATATTGTTGTTACAGGACTGCGATGGTAAGATAGACAAGGTCGAAAACAAGGAATAGAATCCTCTGTGGCGCACGCTATAACCAAATTGAAGGCCCGCTAGTCCTTAGACCTTCCTCTTCATCACAGTCACGCGAGAAGACACAGAATTGACAAGTCGCGCTCGAGTCCAAAACCGAACGGTCCCGTCAATATCGATTCAATGGCTGTGTGTCTGATAACTGCTAGCTGGTAACAACATTGTGAGTCCAACGGATGAGTTCACGGATAGTAGATATTGTACAGCGTAATGATGAGAGCAATTCATAAACAGGTCATCCCTGGACAGGCGCCATGTTCTACCTATCTCTCAAGAGGACAAGGATGCTCTCGCCAACGGTCAAGCTCGCCTCTGGATGGAAGACAACGCCGCACCATCGTCGCACACGGTCATCACGATGGTGAACAAACGGGCGAGGTAACAAGTTCCGATTGCCAATTCGGAGTTCAAAGAATCTTCGCTCAAAGTCGCTACGGATATGAAATCTCACACGCATGAAGTTATGAACAAGCCCTGCAGGCCTGAGTACTTGAGTCATCGATTCATCGATCTGCGGTTTTCTGCTGTTCTGACTCATCTGCACAGGTAACATCAAACTAGCAGGTCCCTCCACTGCAGAAAGCGCCCTTTCCCTTCCCTTCCCTCTTCAAGTTCCGCATCTCTCAAGAGGACAAGAACGCTCTCTACGTCGAGCTTGCCTCTGGATGGAAGACAACGTTGCACTTATTGACATTGACGTGCGCTCATTCCTTTACGCTTATCTCCCTTCATGTTTCCGCCCTCATTTTTCTTTCCAGTTACCTCTTCCGGCTTATTCCAATCATGTCTTTCTCCAGTCGTTTGACACTCCAACCTTTCTTATTTCATTTTAATCATTCTCATCTCGACCAATCTCCCTAATTTTCTCCTTCGACGAATTCCCGACATCTTTTGCTGCTTCTTATCGTTATATTATCCCGAGGCACCTTTTTTCAAATATTAATCATTGACTCCACACACGAACCGTTCACATAATGCTATGCTTACACAGCTCTCTGGCCTTCTTCCATTGCCTCCACTAGCATGACATAGTACCGGAGCATGCGAGCGCAGATACTAATTATGAGCAGGTGCGTTCGTTCGTTTCCGAGCATGTTTAATCTGACTATCTTAAGGTATATCTGTTCATCTTACCGTGCACCTGATCATCATACTTTCACGTCCTGCACCCGTACATCCAGCCATATCATGCAACCTCCACAAAGGCCAATAAAGCATCCGCAACTCGCCCTGCCAGCGTCCTCCAGCTAGATGACCTCATCTGGGTCTAACGACTGTCATATAGTCCCGTTCATGCTCAGGAATGTGATGCAGTCTGGTACTGTGAATGACGTGGATAGAGAGTAGTGGGTGTGAAGTATTTTTTTTGAACGACAACGGCAAGAATGCTAATATACCACACCACAGAAGTCCATACGTCTTTCATTCTCAAGTTTGGAGCTATTTATGTATTTACCGCGTGCACCTCTCTCCTTCCCACTCTCTGCAATGTTCGTCGACAATCCTAAAGAGCACGCTGATGCAGAGCTTGTTATGACTCTAGAAGCGGTTGCACGACCGCTGCTAGAGATAACAGCATGCGAATTGGTATGGGACGACGCTTGAGCGGGCGGTGGAAGATTGGTTTGGGAGACACCGAGTTGCGTTTGTACTGCCAGTGTAATTCCTGGGAAGTGCCATAGGGACTCACAGGTCTTGCCATGGGGAATTACTTTCAAGATTGTCTTACCATTCAGGACCTTTCAGGACCCAAATCCACTCGCATGATAGTTTCCTGTTCGCTGGTGTTGCAACTGTTTATATCGACTGTGATGCAAGAGTCTGTCCATTTTTGTATTCCTTGTATGTCAGGCCATCCATGGTTATTGTAGCTTAAACGAAGGCACTGCATCCTGGCTGATAAAATTTCTCCTCGCCACCCGTACTTGAACGACCAGCATAGCAACATGATCCCGGCCATCGCCTTTATTCTATCTCTCAGAAATACGAGTGGGAGGTCTGAGTTTGATATACATGGCTTGATCTCCGTTGTGCATTGGAATGCGTGCTCGAGGGGTGATAGGACTGAGGGATATTGAGGAGGTTGGTAGGGAGGTGCGGGAGGCCAAGCAGTCTTTGGGGAGGAGTGAACTGAATTAGCCATGCACCGAGTTTAATAGAAATCACTTACCGAACTCTCATCCCAAATCACGGTCCTATACCCTTTACCCATCTGGTTTAGGAGAAAGGTGTAGACGTGCATTACACGCGAGTGTGAATACTTCCTCATAGGCGGGTGCTGATTGCGTGCAAGGGTGTGAGCGGAGTACATCGAGAGAGGGTATATGAATATCTGTGGAGAGACAAAATTAGGAATGGATCCGGAAGATGCGAGCTCGTGCTTTGAGAGTATGGAAAATTCATGATGTGGCCAACATAAAACAGCCAGCAATTGCCAGAAAAGAAAGAACGAACCTGGTTGAACAGACAATGCCGGAGGTCCAAGAGAACAGTTTAGTCAGCGGTGTGTCGATAGAATGACATCCTTGAAAGCAGTGAGTATCTCGCCCTTAGTATCAATACATAAATTCGAGCTGAGAGTGCGAATGATAATCACTTACTTGTGATAACAACACGCAGCTCGAGCTCGCCGACAGTTGCATAGTAGAATGCGTCTTTGGAGAAAGTCAGTTTTCCAGGACGTCAGCAAATAATAAGAGGACACACCAATCAGCACCAGACGACCTCCAGTGTTCGTATTGTCTATCTCGACGGATTGGCCATTCAGACTCGGAGCGTCCACAAGATAAAAAAAAATTATGGCCCAAACTTAAGGACTGTCTGGCTTGGCAGTTTGGGGACTGTGTAAAAGATCTCACAAATCGGGATGAGAGTAACTGTAGAACGAAGCCGGCAATTAATAGCGTACGCAGATTGAAGCTGAGATGAAACGACAGCTGCTCACATGATTGATCGTTAGCGAAACACTTTCAAGTTGAAAAGTGATGGTCTTGACTGGCTGATTACAGAAAGGAAGTAGATGTTGGCACACGTGCCAAATGTCGATGGAGCCTCATGCATCATGGAGGTGGTGATCAAAGCGTGAAGTGGGCTCGAGTCCAGGCCAAATTTGATGACGTCGGACTACTGTCGGACTTAAATATCTGCGGGCCTGCTGTACAATTCGACTCTGGAGTAGACCGGGCTCTTTCGGCTTTCCTACATGGCGTCTTTAAATCGATACCTCATTAAATTATCATGCACTGTGACACGCACACGATAGTGACCTGCCGCTACTTCAAACAGGATTGTGTGGCTGCATGATTAGCGCTTCAAGTTAACGTGTTGGCTTCGGCTGGGGGATTCCTGCCAATGACTGCTCAGGACATCCCCTACATAGCAGTTCTCGTTATTATCGCGCACTTTAACGCGCATGCAGCGGCAACCTGCTGTTCCAATAAACCGGGGATTGCGTGACTGAATGATTAGCGCTTGAAGTCAACGTGTTGGCTTCGAAGGTTCCTGCCAAAGGTTGAGAACGCCCATTCCCTTCTCACACTACATCTCAGTGCACCCCACCGTTTCTCTCATACCTATCCAAATCTGCCACCACTCGCGATGAGTGCAGACCACAGACCAGATCCAGGAGCCCTCAGATTCAGCCGTGCAAATGTTGCTGAAAGCTCGGTATGTGATCTCTTGGTATCCATCGCTGCCCTTATGCATTCTTCGCCAAGAACCAACCTCATAGAGGAGTCTGTCAGTCCTTGCAGAAAGTGAAGAATGGGTTAACCAAAAGGCTTCCTGTGCGTAGAAGTGAATGTCGATTGTCCTGGATACGGCTGAGATTGTGCAGAAACGCTTCAAGCGAGCACGCAACGGCACCAATGAGGTCCAGAACGCCGAAACCGAAGGGGCTTCATCGAGCCAGAAAGCTGAAGTAAGTGCTCAAATTCGCTATCGTAGTCCTTCGATCTTCATAAAGGCACCCAGGACACGCTGCATCCTTCCAACAACAACAGGCATCCCGCCACATCCAAGATTCCCAGCGACTCCGCAAACCAAGGGCTGTCCGAAGAGCCTACTTCACGGGTATTTCATCAAATATTTTGACTTTCTTTATCTGATTTTGGTGGTCCTACAGATTCAGGCTGCTTCTTCTGGCAATGGAGAAGGTTCTGATGCCCAATTGATCGACGCTGATCTTCAAGGTGCCTGCGATGGTACGCAAAGCATGGGGTTACTTGGGAGACATGCGACTTCTATCACATCCGCTGCCAACAATGCCCCAGCGGATCTCGCTGCCGCAGATGATTTCCAGACTTCATACCTCCAACCTCTAAAAATTTTCGACACTGTCATTGAGAAAGTCGCAAACGTGTGGGCTGCTCTTCTTAGTTGGTAGCGAACTAATAAAGTTATAGGTGCATCCATACGCAAAGATGGCGCTGGGCGTGCTGTCTGCTGCATCCAAAGTACGTTGGCTTTCTCCCGGAGTTCAGTCTCCCACTCAGAAGTCATAATTGCATGTAGATTATAATCGCTCAAGCAGAGCGCGACACTTCGGTCCTTAGTCTTCTCACGAAATTGGCTGAAGTTTACCGCTTCATTACTCAAGATGACAGCCTTGGCAAAATTGAATCGATGCGCGATATCGTTGGAAAGATTGCTCAGCAGACTCTTGAGTGTGCCCGTTTCATCAGGGAATACTCGGAGACAAAGAGCTTCTGTGAGTCGTCGGGCTATTGTATCTCGCACCTACATTTTATACTTAATATGATTATAGGGAAGAGAGTCGGTAAAAACATCGTCACGGAAACGGATAATATCATTACACAGTACAACAACGCCTTGGATGGGCTCATGCAACAATTTCGGGATCAAACTGATCGGGACGTAGCTGTCTTTGTCCAGTTTGCGGGTAAGACTACTTACCTGCCTCTGATTTTATATATATTCACGCCCTTTAAGGTGAAGCACTCGATCTCAGCGGCATGGTTTATGCGGAGGTGCGGGAGTAGACACCGCGAAGCAATGTCTTTCAGGTACTCGCACGGACATTCTCTCCCAAATCACCAAGTGGATCAACAACAGTGGAGATTCTGTTCCGCGTGTAATGTGGCTATCCGGCCCTGCAGGCAAGGGCAAATCAGCCATCGCCCACACGATTGCCAACTGGTTCAACGAATCGGGTGGCCTTGGTTCGTGTTTTTGTTTCGATCGGCACAGAGAAGCAGACCGTCGCCATGAAAAGATTTTCTCCACCATCGCGCGCGACCTCGCTGATCGTGATCCGGGGATGAAACGAGCATTAGCAGATGCAGTCAAGAATGCAAACTCGCTCAAGAATACGACAGACATCATCCAGCAGTGGCGCAAGCTTCTCATGGAACCACTAAAGAAGTTCCCTGCATCAAGTGTAGGGCCTGTCTTGGTCATCATAGAAGCACTAGATGAGAGTGGTGGAGTGGAGACGCGACGTAACCTCCTCCGCATACTTGCCGGCAGACTTCAGGACCAAGGACTTCCTCAAATCACGGAACTCCCTTCCAACTTTCGGATTCTCGTCACCTCTCGTCCGCTTGCCGATATTGAAAAGGAGTTTGAAGGTGCTGATCATATTCTACGGTTGTCCATGGACGACATTCCACACAAGGTCGTGGAGCGGGACATTCACGCCTTCGTATCTGAGGAGCTAAAAGACCTATCAGAATTCCAGGACAAACATCTTGCAGACCTCGCTGCGAAATCCGACGGACTCTTCGAGTGGGCGCGTCTCGCGTGCGAATACATCAAGGAAGATTATACCGGCTTATCCTCGATGGATTTATTCGATGCTGTCGTGAACCGCCATCTCGGGGAGCGGAGGAACCTGTTGTACGATAGGTATCGGCTCATTTTAACAGAAATCACGCCAAAGGATAAGTATACAAAAACCCAGTATCATGAAGCAATAGCGAGATTTCGTTCTGTGATGGGGCAAATACTTGCCACGGCCGAACCCCTCCCTTTAGCTTCACTGCAAGCTATGCGACACCATTTCCCGGAGGACCACGACCATTGCGAAGTTGATGTAGTGATCAAACGCATGGGTGCCCTCCTCAGCGGCACCACGAACTCATATACCCCCATCCGACCCCTTCATGCGACCTTCCAAGAATTCTTGACGGACGAATCATCCAGCGGAGACTTTTTCGTCGAGAGAACGAATGCGCAAGACCGCGACCTTGCATTGGCATCACTACGAGTGATGGAGCATGGCCTTCGCTTTAATATATGTGATTTGAAGTCGTCGTACCTCCCTAATTCCCAAGATACGGGGCTGCCTCAACGAGTCAAAACATCTATTCCCGCACATCTCTCCTATTCATGTCGACACTGGGCTATGCATGTCCAGACAACAGACTTTAACGATGAGCTCGCGAAGGAAATAAGATCACTCTTCGACAACGAGCGACTGATGTTCTTGGTTGAAGCACTCGGACTTCTCAATGCGATCAAGGGTGCAATTACTGTGCTTCCACTAGTTGCCAAGTGGTTGAAGGTGAGCACGTGCCTACGAGCCAATGTCGGACGAAAAGCTCATAAATAAACACAGGGCCATTCTGGATACGAAGATTTGCGGACGACCACGATGGATGTACAAAGATTCATCCAAGTGTTTGGCGGCATGATTTTGCACAGCACACCGCATCTGTATTTATCGGCACTCCCGCTCTCACCCATCAACTCCACCATGGCTACTAAATTTACGGCTAGGTTTCCAAATAACCTTCTTCTGGCATCCGGCCGTGATTTGAACTGGGCGGTTGTTCAGGCCGTAATGAGTGGGCACACTGACGCGGTTTGGTCAGTCTCGTTCTCACCGGATGGTACTCGCATCGTGTCTGGTTCTTGGGATAACACTGTCCGTCTCTGGGATGCAGCGACAGGACAGCCATCGGGTGAGCCCATGGAGGGGCACACTGAAGCAGTTTACTCCGTTTCTTTCTCACCAGATGGTACTCGCATCGCGTCTGGGTCGGCGGACATGAATGTCCGTCTCTGGGATGCCTCAACGGGACAGCCATTGGGTAAACCCTTGGAGGGGCACACTGCAGCGGTTTTGTCAGTTTCTTTTTCACCGGATGGTACTCGCATCGCGTCTGGTTCGGCAGACATGACTGTCCGTCTCTGGGATGCAGCGACAGGACAGGCATTGGGTGAACCCTTGGAGGGGCACACTGCAGCGGTTTGGTCAGTCTCGCTCTCACCAGATGGCACTCGCATTGCGTCTGGTTCCTGGGACAAGACTGTACGTCTCTGGGATGCAGCGACGGGACAGGCATTGGGTGAGCCCTTGGAGGGGCACACTACAGGGGTTTCATCAGTCTTGTTCTCACCGGATAGTACTCGCATCGCGTCTGGTTCTTTGGATAAGACTGTGCGTCTCTGGGATGCAGCGACAGGACAGGCATTGGGTGAGCCCTTGGAGGGGCACACTGCAGGGGTTTCATCAGTCTCGTTCTCACCGGATGGTGCTCGCATCGCATCTGGTTCGGCGGACATGACTGTCCGTCTCTGGGACGCAGCAACAGGACAGCCATTGGGTGAGCCCATGGAGGGTCACACTCCAGAGATTTGGTCAGTCTCGTTCTCACCGGATGGTACTCGCATCGCATCTGGTTCGGAGGATAGCACTGTGCGTCTCTGGGATGCAGTGAAGGGACAGGCAATGGGTGAGCCCTTGGAGGAGCACACTGCAGGAATTTCATCAGTCTCGTTCTCACCAGATGGTACTCGCATCGCGTCTGGTTCGGCAGACATGACTGTCCGTCTCTGGGATGCAGCGACAGGACAGGCATTGGGTGAGCCCTTGGAGGGGCACACTGAAGCGGTTTGGTCAGTCTCGTTCTCACCAGATGGTGCTCGCATCGCATCTGGTTCTTTGGATAATACTGTGCGTCTGTGGGACGCAGTGACGAGACAGGCATTGGGTGAGCCCTTGGAGGGGCACATTGACGTGGTTTCGTCGGTCTCGTTCTCACCAGATGGTACTCGCATCGCATCTGGTTCGGAGGATAGCACTGTGCGTCTCTGGAATGCAGTGACGGGACAGGCATTGGGTGAACCCTTGGAGAGTCACACTGCAGCGGTTTCATCAGTCTCGTTCTCACCGGATGGTGTTCGCATCGCATCTGGTTCGGCGGACATGACTGTGCGTCTCTGGGATGCAGCGACAGGACAGGCATTGGGTGAGCCAATGGAGGGTCACACTGCAGCGGTTTGGTCAGTCTCGTTCTCACCAGATGGTACTCGTATTGCATCTGGTTCTTGGGATAAGACTGTCCGTCTCTGGGATGCGGCGACGGGACGGGCATTAGGTGAGCCCTTGGAGGGGCACACTGCAGGAATTTCATCAGTCTTGTTCTCACCGGATGGTACTTGCATCGCGTCTGGTTCTTTAGATAATACTGTCCGTCTCTGGGATGCAGCGACAGGACAGGCATTGGGTGTGCCCTTTGAGGGGCACACTGAAGGGGTTTGGTCAGTCTCGTTCTCACCGGATAGTACTCGCATTGCATCTGGTTCTTGGGATAACACTGTGCGCCTCTGGGATGCAGGGACAGGACAGGCATTGAGTGAGCCCTTGGAGGGGCACATCGGAGTGGTTGAGTCAGTCTCTTTCTCACCGGATGGTACTCGCATCGCATCTGGTTCGGTTGACCAAACTCTTCTGTGGAGTGCAGTGGAAGTGCAGCCATCCCCTGAGTCCCGAGAGCCAGATTCTTTGGCATTTTTGCTGCATCAGACCATACCTCATATCCAAGAACGACGTATCATGTCAACCAATACTTCTCACAATCACCTAATTTGCTTCTCGTCCAACCCGGAACATGCCCTTTCCAACCCCGTTGATTTGCTCAAACCCACCTCTCATCATAATTCTATCTCAACCCCTTTCTTGCTGCAGGTTGATGGATGGATGACGGGACCCAATTATCAGCTCCTTTTCTGGGTACCTCCCGCCTCCCGTCATGCATTTTATACTCCTTGGACTTTATTGGTGATACCTAGAGGATATCCCGAGCTTGATTTGAGCCGCATGGCACATGGGACACGCTGGTCGAGTTGTCGAGATGCGTGAGTCCTTAGTCTTTAACCTTCCGTCCTCACGGTTGCTAACATTAATCTTTCTAGCGCTGCGTAATGATTACTTTATCGCTGCAATGTCGAGTGTACCGTTTAATTCTTTGATTCTTTGTCGATTTTGTACCTAACACCGAGCCTCAATTTATGGTTGACCTACTGAATGATGCGCTGAAAAGCGGACTGACTGAAAATCAAATGTTGCTGCTGATTCACGAGCACAGAGACTTGATTTCATCAGGGACGTCGCGCCTTTGAAAACTTATACAGAAATTGTGTAGGTGTAGCAGATGCTTTCAAGTTAGCGTGAGATATCATCGCCGTCAGTGCCGTCTCAGATGACTGCCTTCAACCGCAGCATTCACGTGGCTGCCATACTGTCTTTTCAAGTCCGTGGTTCGAAATGTGCTTTTCGCTTCAAATGCAATTTGGCCACGCATGCCAGTGTATAGAGACGTAAGGATGGGCTGATCTAAAATCTGATGATGTCGTCAGTAGTGAAGGAACTCTGCAAGATGCCTAGTGTTGCACGCGGACAGAGGGATGCATCCACGATGGATCTTTACATTTTCTTCCAGGAAGCTGGCACAGCAACTCACAGTAGTGAGTTGCCGTTGGCTCGAAGCCTTGATTGTTCCTACAGGGCATCGTTCATAGGCGTGTCGGCAAGAGGTTGGGAGAGGGGTAGTGTGACACGATTTCTATCATTTGAGCTGGTACCTGTCAACTGTCGCCGGCATCCTTGACGAAATCAAGGCGGTATGGTTCATGCCAGTAGAGATCAACTCGGAGATACGAGTTAACAAGATTTATGATATGTTTCTGGATGCGCAGATGTGCCAATTTGAGTAAAACATCTACGGCGAGCATACAAACCGCACCATTATCTCTGAGTACGAGAAGACAGCAGGTGTTTCATTATTTGTCAGTGCTAATTGCTACTGTATTGGGCGATCGAGCTCGAAATTCGAATTCATATCGCCCTTTGCAAGTTTATGAGGAATGCAGGAGGACATCTATCCTCCAGAAGCTTGATTTCGGAGTCATAGCATGATCCTGGATGGTGTTGAAGTTGAAGCATGATTTCTAGTCTCAACCGAACGTCGGAGAGGAGTCTGATGACGTTCGATATCTGACGAAGGATGGAGAGGGTATGTCAGCCAATTGTGAGCTACACAAGAACCGGAATATATTAACAGTACGTCCAATAGCTGGGTTTTTTGGTGAGAGGGTATATATTTAGATGATTAAGATTACTCGTCGTGCTAGTTATCGAGCTGCTAAATG
>JABBWB010000422.1:0-30475 GCA_016628085.1 Suillus occidentalis
CCTCGCATCCCCTGGTCAAGACCGGCGGCGATGCTGCAATCGATGCCGTCTCAGCTGCCCCCTTCGGCAGCGCCTTCATCCTCCTCATTTCATGGGCTTATATCAAGATGCTCGGCGGCAACGGCCTTTCAGAGTCCACCAACATCGCGCTCCTCAATGCCAACTACATGGCGCATCGACTTGCAGGACACTACAGCCTTCGGTTCAAGAATAAGAACGGCCGAGTTGCTCACGACCTGCTCATCGACCTTGCTGAGTTTGATAAGGCTGCAGGGCTGAAGGTGACGGATTTCGCAAAACGAGTGCAGGTGTGTTAGAATTGAGTGTAACTGTCGTGATTGTTGCTGACTGGCGCATGTAGGATTACGGCTTTCACCCTCCTACGTGTTCATGGCCTATCTCCACTTGTATGCTTATCGAGCCTACCGAGTCCGAAACACTCGAAGAGATTGATAGATTCTGCGATGCTATGATTCAGATCCGGAATGAAGTGGAAGATATCATCACTAAAAAACAACCCAAGGATAACAACCTGCTCAAGAACGCACCGCATCCGCTTTCGCTCATGGTAACGTCTGACAAGGAATGGAACCGGTCAGTGGTTTTTCAAGGTTGCATTTCACAATGGAGTAGGGGACCCCTAGGCAGAGGTGAGAGCAGAGGGAGGTTTGGCGGTGTTTGGGGTCGGGTTAAGCCGAGGGAGCACTGTCAGAGCAGACGGCAGCAGTAGTAGAGCGCAGGTCTTCCTTGTCATTCGATAGCGAAGCTTCGGGCATAGCCCACTCCAACAATATGGCTGACACGTACCCCCTTCTAGTCCTTATTCGCGTGAAGAGGCTGCATATCCCGTGCCTTGGCTCCGCGAGAAGAAATTCTGGCCAACTGTTTCTCGTATAGACGATGGTGAGTTGCCTCGCGAACAGTATCTATGACATTGGCTTATTTATATCATCCAGCTTACGGTGACCTTAACCTTATTGTAAGCAAATGATCTCATTACTCTTCCAAGCTTACCGTCCCTGTTTTCAGTGTGACTGCCCAACAGTCGAGGAGCTTGCGTCCTCGTAAGCTACTCTTATCATATTACAACCATCCCTAGACTTTTTTTGCTCTTGACCGTTTTTCTACCCCTCTCGCCAACTTCTGGCACGACATCGAGTCTCAGACCCTCTATCACTGTCATCTTCTTTCGTGAGCTTGTGCCAAGCTCACGAAAGTATATATTTTCTATCGCAACCCGTGCAGAGGTTCTATCAGAGCTTTACGATGCATTCTGGGGACCTTATTCGCATCTCTTCCTCCCATCATCCAATCCCAGCCTCCCCAATCACGCTACCCTCAGTAACGCCCAAGCAGACCTAGGCTTCGCCGGCGCCGGTTCAGAGGACCCCATCGTTCCTGGAAGACCGTGTGGCCATATATTCAGCAAGGGAGAGAGTTGTTTTCGTTGCAAGTCAGTAGCCCGCTTGCTATCCTGTCAATCATTCACAATACCCCCTCAGAGATTGCACTCTCGATGACAGTTGCGTCCTATGTAGCTGCTGCTTTCACTCCAATGATCATTCAGATCATAATGTCAGCTTCTTCGTCGCTCAACAGGCCGGAGGCTGTTGCGATTGCGGAGACATCGAGACACTCACCCAGAGCCGAGTCCACAGGCAGACAATGAACTTGCGATAAAGGAGGCTCTGGTTATCGAGGAGTTTTCTGAGTACGAGAGCGATAATGAGTCAAGGTTCCAGACCGACGACGAATTGACAATACTTGTTTCGTCGCGATGGTCTCCATTTCAATCACTTCATTTCACCGCGTCTCCCTATCTTGCTGTAGATCACAAGTGATAAATGCGCCTCAGTCCTTGCTGCTGTAAATATTTGCTCGGAGAAATAGTTTGTGGTTGTACTTGGTTGGTAGCTATTAGGCTCAACACACCGCATACTGGGTAGGACTTTTTGAAAAATGTCAGCTATAGATGATGTCGAGACCATTACATTATAACTCAAGGACATTGTGTGTCTAAATGCTACGGTACGGCTACGTCTTCCAACACTGCTACCAAAAAGTGAACACTAGACAATTGAAGACAACTAAAGGTGAAAGATGGTAGCCCTAAGCCAGAATATCATCTAGGAGACCTGTAGTGACAGGAGAATCCCAAGGGCAATCAATATTGAGTGTGTATCATAATTCATGGACATTGAATATCTATGTGCTACTGTATGGCCAAGTCTTCCAACACTACGACCAAGAAGTGAACGCTAGACAATTGGAGATAAGTAAAGGCGAAAAATGGTAGCCCCAAGCCAGAACATTGCCTAGGAGACTTGTGGTGACAGGAGAATCCCAAGGGCAATCAATATTGAGTCTGTATCACAATTCATGGACATTGTGTGTCTAAATGCTACGGTACGGCTACGTCTTCCAACACTGCTACCAAAAAGTGAACACTAGACAATTGAAGATAACTAAAGGTGAAAGATGGTAGCCCTAAGCCAGAACATCGCCTAGGAGACCTGTAGTGACAGGAAAATCCCAAGGGTTATCAATATTGAGCCCGTATCATAACTCGTGGACATTGAATATCTAAGTGCTAACACATAGTAAAGAATTAGCATGGCTGATCCTTATCTACCATGTTTGGTTACGTTGATCACATCTAACTAGAAAAACCTGAGCCTCGGCGATTTCCTGATGAAGCATGGACCAGGCTGTTCAGCCCAATCTACCAAGTTCAAACGCCAACTGTTTTCCATAACGTCCTCTACTACCCATTGCTCATAGTCCTAGTCCGTTTCAACACTCAGTCCGCACAGCCGATCACGATGGATGAAGAATACGATGTAATTAATCGCCCCTGATTCCATCTCATTCATCTGTGCTGACATCTTATCATCATGGCGTTTGATTTTGGTTGGCACGATCTAGGTCATTGTCCTTGGCACTGGCCTCACTGAGTGTATCCTCTCGGGTTTGTTGTCTGTGGAGGGCAAGAAAGTCCTCCACATGGACAGAAACGATTATTATGGTGGAGAGTCTGCTAGTTTGAATCTGACACAGGTGCCTTTCCTGTAGCAGAATCAAGAACCTGACGCGCTAACGAACACACGCGATTTCAGTTCTTCCGCAAATTTCGCCCAAACCAATCTCCGCCCGCCGACCTGGGTCGTGACCGCGACTACGCAGTCGATCTTATCCCAAAGTTCATCATCGCCTCTGGTGAACTCGTAAAAATACTCGTTCACACCGATGTTTTGCGATACCTTGAGTTCAAGCAGATCGCGGGCTCATTTGTGTATAAGAATGGTAAGATCAGTAAGGTCCCGAGCACGGAAGTGGAGGCAGCAAGGAGCCCGTTGATGGGTTTGTTTGAGAAGTATAGAGCTAGGAAATTCTTCGAATTTCTGCAGGGGTGGAAGGAAGAAGATCCGGCAACTCACCAAGGTGAGAGCCTGCGTAATCACGGGTTGGCGTGAAAACTCATTCATTTTAACTCGGGGACCAGGATTGAATCTCGACAAGGATAGCATGAGAAAAGTATACCAGCACTTCGGATTAGAACCTGGCACGCAAGACTTCATCGGACATGCCCTGGCACTCTATCTCGATGATGAGTGAGCGTGAACTCCCTACACTTTGCCAAGCCCACTAATACCTACTATCCACAGCTACATTAACAAACCTGCTCGCGAGACTTACGAGCGTATCGTCCTGTACACCACCTCTATGGCACGATGGGGTAAATCTCCTTATATCTACCCACTCTATGGGCTTGGCGAGCTTCCCCAATCCTTCGCACGTTTGAGTGCAATCTACGGCGGGACCTACATGCTTGATAAGCCGATCGATGAGATCGTGCTCAACAAAGATGGATCATTTGCGGGTGTCCGCAGTGGAGCTGAGACCGTCCGGGCTAAGATGGTCATTGGTGATCCGAGCTATTTTGGCGCGGGAAAGGCGGCAGAGGATGGCAAGCTGAGGGTGGTCGAAGATGGCAAGGTGGTGAGGGCGATCTGTATCTTGAAGCACCCGATTCCTGGTACGGATGAGAGTGATAGCGTGCAGATTATCATCCCACAGAACCAGGTAAATAGGAGGAATGGTAAGCGTCTGTTTTGTGCGTTCTCATATAAGTCATTCTCATGGTGTGGCATAGATATCTACATCGCGATGGTGTCCTCGACACATAAGGTATGTGCGGATCACATCTACGTTGCAATCGTCAGCACCATCGTCGAGACTTCCGCTCCTGAGAATGAAATACAGCCTGGTCTCCACCTCCTGGGCAGCATATACGACAAGTGCGCACACTTCTCCACCTTTCTTCACTCCCATTCATTCCAACTGATGCAACAGATTTGTGACTGTCTCCCCCATATACACTCCTGTCGCCGACGGGAAGCAAGATCATATCTACATCACCCGCTCGTACGATGCTACATCACACTTCGAAACTGTCGTTGAAGATGTACAAGACGTGTTCAAGCGTGTAATGGGCAAGGACCTCGAGCTCAAGAAACGTGAATCTGATACTGAGCAATGAAGACAATGAGATCTCAAAACTCTATGGCCGTCCTCCGTAGTAGTCATACCTTATACAGTACAGCGTACACCCGGATCAGGCAACAAAACATTTCGTGCTAGTTTGTTTGTACTCTTTAGCCTCTCGTTGATCCCCCTTACATTTCTTTCACTAAGTTTTTGCAAATAATTGAATGCTTTGGATGGATGGATGGTTGGTTGGTTGAGTCACGTTTGATCTCGGTCCTACAGTTACCCGCTCAGATTCAAGGTCTTAACGCACAGTTCTCTTTTGATATTTCAAAAGCCCAAAACCCCATAAGAGGTGTTCTATTAGGGGTCAGACAAATGAGAACGAATCCATACTGAATTCTGGCACTTGAACATCCTGTTTGGCAGATTTAAGCAGACTACCGAGGCCTGCCTTGCGTGCTAAAAGGTCACTCTCCTCTTTTATGGTCTCCTGTATGGGTACCTTGACAAGCGATCGGTCGGGAGAGACTCTGCGTGTTGAAGCCGGAGATGCGACATCCATGTCAATCATAATTGACGGGCGTCTGCGTAGCTTTGAATCTAGGGTAAAAGATCTCCGCAATGTAGCAGATGAAGTCGGTGGGGGTTCGGTCGGTGCAGGGACAGATATCGATGGGCGCTCAAAGGACCATGAACGCACAAGATCCAGCGCTAGTGCATGACAACCTGCAGAGAAGCTAATCAGCTAAACTCTGGCTTGAACGTGATCGAACTGACCCATCCTGCAGAACACTCGGGCGATCTGGAGCACGAAGTTGAATTCAGAGCGTCCTGATATTTCGCTTGTGCCCTTAGCTGTTTGTAGCGTTTTGGAGCGGAGTTGGGAGAATAGTAATGCAAGACTAGGATCATCATAGTGTGGTTCGCCGATTTCTGCCACTTGTATATCCAAAGCATCTGCGATGTCTCGCAAGGGCGTCTAACAAAATGTATGAACTTTCAAGGATTACATCGAAGAGCGACTTTACTTACCACTAATATCCTGACAGCGAAGTCTCTTCGATTGAGCGTCCAGAACGCCCAGCTTCCAAGCCATCGATTGCCTTCACGAAAGGCAGTAGGGATCACCGTATTCTGTAGTATATCCCGCAGCACAGGACCTTCTAAGCCTCCTTCCACCACACGAGCAAGAGCGATTGCCAACTGAAAATCTGACAAATGCCTGAGACAAACATGAACAGCGTCTTTCAGACTCCCTCCCAAGAGGAAGAACGCAGCAGCGTACTCTAAAACAATCATGTAGTGGCAGAATCCACAAGAGGGTATTAAAACCTACCAAATCTCTGCTTGCCTAGCAAAGCATACGCATTCTTCAGTGCTGCAGTCTTCCATTTCGGCTGCGTGAAGTCGTTCGCAAGGAAATTGAGTGTAATGGCTTGTTCTCTGTGCCATGCAGCTTGTTTCCACAGACCATGCACCAGCTTCACCTTGCCTAGTGCGAAATAGAAGAGTGAGCATGCTGTAGGGTCACGATTATCGCCAGCCATGTATTCATTCCGTGCGATGACTTCCATGTGAGCCCTCTGCATGCCCCGAAAAATTAACGTGACTTGACACCCATTGTGAATGTGGACATACCAGGGACTCAGCCGAACTCAGCCATATGAAGACCCCAAGGGCTCGGGCATCGGGCCAGAGCATCCTTCCATTGCACGCTGCCGTCGATGTGCTTAGCAAAAGCTCTTGGCTCTCACTATGGAAGGCCCAGATCATATCACGATATCGCAGGCGTTCCCTCCAACCGGTTGATCGCGGTATTGCGCCGTTTGAGCGTGGACTGCTGGGATCAGATGTGACTCGACGATTGAGGATGTAAAACGACCGCATAGAGATCACATAGCGAAGACCGTTGGCGTCTAGTGCTCGTCTCTGTTCTTCGATCTACACACGAGGTAAGTTGCTGGTGGTTAACCATACGTTCGTACACTGACCTCGAGGGTCGTCTGAATGAGAACCAGGAGGTGTGCGTGCTCATTAGGAGTCAGATGAGGAAGAGGTCGTGTTTCAAGTTGCTCTATGAGCGTCTCCACCATATGGCGGGAGAAAACGGGTTCATCTGGTCTTCAAAATGTGAGCGATTTCCATAGACTGTGGTAGGGGAACATACTCACAACGGGTTCTCCTGCGGTGTGTTGAACAAGAAGTTATACCGTTTTGAAGGTTTGATGCTCTGTAAATGTTCTGTAAGAAAATTATCCCGGGTGACGACAGGGTCTTTGAAACAACTTGCAGATATTGTGTACTGACCACGCAGATACTGTTCCACGGGAAAGGCATTCCAGTGAAAATCCTGCGTAGGATCTTCGTATATAGCCTTCACGGCCAGAGATAGAGCAACGACAATTTGCTTCACTAGCTCCACCTTGCCTACAAAAGAATTAGATCAATTTCCTACTCCATCCATAATACTTACCCCATAGTAGGCACTGCAGAAGCATCTGCGGATGGTAATCCTCCAGGGGCCCATTATGTCGGGCAATGTGCTGAAATAGGGGTTCCTGGTCCTTTTGAAGTGCTGTTTGACCAAAGAGAAACAGCTGGTGACCCGCTGCGATCAAGAAGGACCCATTTGCAAGCCATATTGAATCGCGGATTGGACAAGATATGTAACTGGCAAGGATTCAGTGAACCCTCAACTATCGTTAAAACACCAAACGTACTTTCTGATATCCACTTTCCAGCAGATGGCCCACGCAGGGTCATCATTAAAGTAAGTTTTCCTTTGCTGGCACAACAGCTCAACATGATGTGTGAAACCGACCGCCAGAATTGACTGGTTATCGGGTGTTGATGTCCAGTCCAAGTCATTAATATGTTCAGAAGTACTATCGAAATAATGGATGAGGCGGTGCTGACAACAGACTGTTCCGCCCACCTGAATATTCTGCGATGCTCAAGTCCTGATGCGAATTCAGATTCTTTTGAGTCCCAAATTGTAAGTTCTTCGCCATCCGGTAACCGTACAACTGAGATATCAAGACGGCATCAATGTCAGTTATCACAGCTCTGTACAATGAAGGATGAGTTATTCACCTAGGACAGACTTTTTCGCAGAACTGCAACTCGCCAGGGCAAAATTCTTCCTTCCTGTCTTGACCTTGCCTGTGCATCTCCAACCAGCGGATGTTCCTTCCTCTGCTATCCAGAACGAAAGCTCGCCATCGTCAGAAATACTGAGTAATGTGTCATGCTCCTCCAAGGAGCTATCCTTACTCCACGACATTGGATCGACGGGAATGATTAGCTTTGGCGGCTGGGCCAATGGTAGATTGTTTTGGGAATGCAGACGTAGGGTAAGATTAGGTTTGCTGTCGATATATATGTATACGACGGAACTGTCTGAGGTCAGGCCAACAATGCATTCATGCACTGTCTTCGAGGGTGCCGAAAATAAGTCGGTGATGGAAGGAACTGTGAGCGTTGAAATGGGCTCCGAATGTAGAGTCAAGACCGAGGTTTCGGACGAGTACGTCGCTAGTAGCTTACCTACACCCCAAATCAGGCCACATGTGGTTAAAGACGAGGCCATCTTACCGCCATCCAAAACTACGACATGGTCCGCATTGGACCATCGTCTTCCTCGGGCGAGCTGAGACCCCCCTTCAATAACCCGCCAAACTTCTCCTCCATCAGCGCGTACGACTGCAACGCCCCTTCCGGCGGGCGTCCTAACCAGTCTTCGTATCTTGCTCTCTTCATGGGGTAATCTATCAAGTCCCTTGGCATGAAGGTGCAGTCCCGCGGATTGGCCATCAAAGAAGGCTAGGGGCGATACCTCGAATGTAGTCAGGGGAGTAGATGTTACCATGGTTAGACTGGAGACATCAGGATGCGGAAAAAGGTACAGATGAGAAGGAACCTGAGAGAGGACATTTAAACTCGTATGTGAGAGGGAAAATTGACGTATGAGTGTCGGAGGTCTCCGGTCGATGTTCTGTGACCCGTTCAAATTTGTATCAAACGAATAAATATGCTTGACACCTACCGCGACGGCACTGACGAGCATAGAGCCATCCCCAAGAGCGCGAACAAAGAGATCCCAACCTTCTTCATCTATCTCTCGCAACCTCTTGAACTGAGGACTTGCATCTTCGGTAGCCGACGCTAGGATAGCTTTGATCGTCCGCCGGACGACTTCTTTGTCTAACCACACGACCGTAGACTTTCTGGGGTGTGATCCAAGTCTTGCTGCAACGAGGAATGGAAGCGAAGAAAAAAGGTCAAGGGACGCATGTAATTGCAAACGATGCGGTGCGTCAATCACAGGGAGGAATACCCGCAGCGTGGAATCAGACGTGATGGTGTAAAGTGCGGGATCATCACTGCACCCAATGTGTAAGCCTCGTGTCAAAAGTAGTGTTTGAAATGCTCGACCTTCGTGAAGCCTGAGAAAACCTCCACATCAGGTCTGTAACGGGCCTGGGGTGAGGAATGCCTTGCACCAGGCGGCCGGACGTGGTCGAATATAATCTAACCAAATCATCGTGCTGTAAACATCATTTAGTAGGTACCAGGGGCGGGGCGCGAGGTCCCATACGTGAGATGTGGTAGCAATAAATGCAAGCGTTGGTGCAAATTTCGCGAGAGACGGAGTTGCCACCCTAATGAGCGAGGTGAAATTGTTATGGAGGCGAAGGAACGTGTGCCGCTGTACCTTGCTTCCCACTTTTTTGACCATGTCAGAAGGTCATTTTCCAATATCAACGTGTAGACGGATAGGCCGTTCTGACTGCCAACTGAGAGAAGCCCTGGATGGAAATCAACAATTGATGCGCGAAGGGCACAGGAGACTAGTACCAGATCTGCAGTCCAGAGCTGTGACAGAGTCACCGTCTTGGAGGGAAATGGAAGAGTGAATTCTCCAGGTATTGTTGCCTGACAATGACCATGCGGCGATGTGCGTGTCCATGGAAGCAACTATCTACTTCGAGCATGAAATTAGGCGTGGCAGGATTAGGAGGAGGAATAAAGGAGGAGATGCACGTACGACTTTCATGGCGGAGTCGACTGCCACGCAAGATATAGTTTGATTGAGGTGCTGGGTGCCAGGATAGATTTCCCCGAAGATGAGCACGCGTACGAGATCAAGAGTACTGGCATCCAAGATTACTACAGAATCTGCAGAGGGGTACATCTAGTTGAAGGGGATCTCAATCAGTGTGAAATTGAGCGGATGAAGTGCGCACTATAAGGGTGGCATGAGGCAGAACCAGCTGGTGAAGTGCACCAACTGGACAACCAGTGAATGTTTTCAGGAGATCTAACATTTGTGCAGCGAATGTGGGTTCAGATTGTTTAATTCACGCGGCCCATGTCAGGGCGTAGAGAGTAGGCTGCCTGACGGTGTAAGCTTTGCTGCTGCAAGGTGAAGGAGGGCAGGCAACCCGTTAAATGCTTCCGGAAACTTGGCGCCTTTGACTGTTTCTGGCCAGATCGGACCATCGGCAGCTCCCTTCGTCATAATTCGCAGACTACGCGTAGTGCGCAGCTTTGCCACTCATCAACACTCCCTCTCGCCAGCCTTTCAGTGCCAGCTAACTCATACCAGAATGCACCTCTGGGGCTACATACCACTTACTCTCTTGGCTCTGGTAGCTCTTTCGACAACTACCCAAGTTGCATGGAATTCAGATGCCACCATTCAGTCTCAAACATTGGTCGACGTTCTCAATAACGATGAGGACTATTCGTCACTCCTTTCTCTTCTGCAGAAAGCTAAACTCATCCCAACATTGAATAAGCTGAATGGCAGCACCCTCTTCGCGCCAACTAACGACGCAATTAAACGTCACGATCTTTGGAGGTCAGCCCTCGAGTATCCTCACTCGCTCAAAGACAATTTGCAAGAGGAGCTACGTCAGCAACTGTTCTACCACCTCCTTAATTACTCCGTAACTGAAGACCCAAAGGATTTGACCACACTGCGAGTTCTTGAAACACTCCACTTCCCCAATTTTCTGGATCCTCCTCCTAATAAGCCTCCCCCATGGATGCCAATACCTGAGAGCACTCTAGGCAACCAATCTCAGAAGTTACGCCTCACTTCACGAGATGGCGTAGCCTGGGTCGGCGTCGATGCTTTTGGAAAAGGGGGTATTGAAGTAAAGAAACAGAAAGTGGAGGCGGCAAATGGTGTCGTGTACGGAATTGCTGACGTCCTTGAGGTTCCACCCCACCTCGGTTGGTTTCTTCTTATTGTCCATATAACGTTGTCTCACCCACCCACCCAGGTCACGTACTGTCTCATGAACCGTCGTTGTCATATTTCCAGAAGGTCCTCACACCTAGCATACTCAATGTCATCAACTCTACCTCTGAGCTTACATTGTTCATGCCTGTTGATTCTGCATGGGAAGCACTCGATTCAATTGAGCGGTTATACCTCGAAAGTCAATTTGCGGCGGATGATCTCTTGCGCATACTCAACATGCATGCTGTTGTCGAGAAGAGCGTCAGATGGTCGGACACTTTCGGCTCAACTGCTACCCGTAAGCGGTCATGCATACACGTGATGATTGCGTTGACATTGGGAGTGCAGTGACTACTGAATATGGATCTAAATTGGAAGTCGTCGTCTCCGAAGGGAGGACTACAGTATCAGGCACTGCCCTTTCGCAGCCCGATATCTACGCGAGTAATGGAGTTTTACACCTCGTGTCCTCCCTACTGGTTCCACCGGGAGCCCTTCAGCTAACCCCTGAAAAATATCTTCTTGCACTCAACTGCACTTCATTTATCTCTCTCATACACTCAGTCAATCTTACCCATCTCATCAATGATACCGAGACTCAATACACCATCCTAGCACCGAAGGACGATGTTTTATCCCTTTTCGAGAATGACGGTTTACCCAAACAGGGTAGCGATGAGCTGAAGAGGATGTTGCAGTATCACTTTTTCCCGGGGAAATGGACGCCCAATAAGTTGGCGGATGGCATGCTACTGGAAAGTGTACTTCGGGAGCCAGGACTTGATGGTGGGAGACAGGTCATGCACGTAGAGGTCAACGACAATGAGAAGCAGGATGTTCCATCCAGACATATCAGGTTCGGCGGAGCTGGCATCATTGGAGAGCACAGTGAGTGATTTCCAGACGATGCAGTTGGCTCGCGCTGAATCTTAACCAGTTGTCATCAACAACACTGTTGTCTACTTTATTTCGTCGCCTCTGGAACCACCCGTGGACCCGCTTCAAACAGCACTACCCTCTCTTGAATTATCTTCGTTCCTTGCCGCAGTCTTCTCCACGTCGATCGCAGAAGTCATCAAGAAGATGCCCCGTGCAACGTTCCTTATTCCTCACAATGCTGCTTTCAAGCGGCTCGGTAAGCTGGTCAGCGACCATCTGCTAGCTGCATCATCCAAGGCGGACCTGGAGAACGTCATCATGCACCATATCATAGATGGTATTGAATACTCGCAGAGCCTCGTTAACGGCTCTCTGCGCACTTTCGCCACATTTGAAGGATCCGATTTACAACTGGAACGCCTATCAAATTTATCTCTTATCGTTAGCCCCAGCGGTGGCTGGGCTGGCATGAAGAGCGCGTTATATCCGACAAATATGCTAACCGAAACTGGGGTGATACACGAGCTGTCAGATCTTATGATTCCACGATCTGTGGAGTTAAATGTAGGAAAGCTTATGAAAGCGGCCAAGGCCACCACTATGATCAACATGGTCACGAAGGCTGGATTCGACTGGATCCTGAACGGAACTGCCCCTCCTGAAGGTTCAGAGTGGGCAGAGAACGGTCTAGGTGGGGCGAGTTGGACCCTACTTTGCCCAACGGATGATGCGTTCAAGAATTACAACCTGACGCAGCTCCTCGAGAATATTGACATTCTTCGTGCACTCGTCAGCCAACACCTCATTCGCACTTCACCATCTGTAGGAGAATCTGGTTTATTTGACGTATTCGACGTTCTTAATAACAACCGCCCACTTCCACTGGAAGATTTGGGTGAATATCCCACTCTTCTCTCGCCTTCCTCGGCGTATGGCAATATTGTCTTTCGCGCGTTGGACGACAAGGTAACCCAGTACATGGTCGGCATCAAGAACGCAAGAGGGACCGACAAACAAGCTGACTGGGCACGCGTCCTAACGTGGGGTCGCGCAACGACGGGCGGGGGTACAGGTGGCGTTATCACCATCGACCGCATGCTCGTCCCGTATCATCCGCCATGGTGGATCGAATATTTCGCGCCGTCCTTCGTGGGAGCGCTTGGCGTTGGTTCGATATGCTTCTTCTTCTATGCTGTCCGGAGAGTCTGGAAGAGGGATGTGACGGAAGCCACATATGAGCCGGTTGGTGGGTTTGAACAGGACGACAGTGACGAATCATTCTAGATACCAATTGACGATTAATTTGTAAATTCTATGTGACGTTACTTATGCTACAATGTTCTAAAGTGCAACAAACTGTATGATCCATAAAGTGGATTTTTCTGTACAATTTCTAGATGTTGGAATCGTATATGCGGGGTGGATTAGGATCATTAATATTGATGGAGGAGTTTGATCGGGGCAGCCGGTTGCAATTGTGGTAAGTCAAACTGACGCGTGAATATCATATGAAAACGCATCCGAAGGGTCCTTTTCCTTCCTTGTTGCCTTGTCGGAGCACCGCAGTGTGTTCTTCACCCACCGTTCTTTCTCATACTCGTACCAAGACTTCGCACCGCCCACCATGGTCAGAATCATCCTTCGATTGGTGCAGCAGCACGCTTACGTGACAATTTCTTACTAGAGCAGCGAAGCACCAGCGGCCGAGGAGACCAAGAACTCGGCAATTGACAACGTGAAATCGTTCATTGCAGGAGGTTTTGGAGGAGTTTCTGCTGTCCTTGTGGGTGAGAAGGCTTGACTTGCTCATCCTGACTCACATTGACCTGTTTTTAGGGCATCCTTTTGACCTGACCAAGACGCGGTTACAGACCGCGGCTCCTGGTGCATATACTGGCGCAATTGATGTTGTCAAGAAAACGTTAGCTCGAGACGGCGTTACTGGGTGAGTAGCTGCGTCTATGCTCTGGCCTGCGCTCAATCGTCAATCAATAGTTTGTATCGTGGAATGGTACCTCCACTCCTGGGTGTCACTCCAATCTTCGCAGTGTCCTTCTGGGTAAGTATACAGTCCACATATCCAAATTACCTGTCTTGCTGAGACTGCTACCTCCAGGCGTATGATGCCTCCAAAAGTTTGATACTCACACTCACACCCAAGCGTACATCCGAAAAACTTTCTACGGCAGAACTTGCCACTGCCGGTTTCATGTCTGCCGTACCAACGACACTCATTACTGCACCTGTTGAACGAGCGAAGGTTCTGCTCCAGGTGCAAGGTCAAGGAGGTTCAGGACCCCAATACAAAGGTGTCTTCGATGTTATGAAGCACCTTTACAGGGAGGGTGGTATACGGAGTATCTTCCGAGGAACTGGTGCAACTATCGCTCGTGACGGTACCAGGTAGTGCCGTGTAAGTCAACGTATGTCATTCGAGAACACTGAACAGAACTGGTGCCTTTCAGTTACTTTGCGGCGTATGAAGTTACCAAGAAGGCCCTAATGCCGGCTGGATCGTCAGCAGGAGACCTCAATCTAGGCGCCATCATGTTTGCAGGCGGAACTGCAGGTGTCGCAATGTGGTCAATAGCTATACCACCAGATGTGAGTGAATTATAACCTTTCCAGCATTGTATTCACGTTACTTCGACAGGTTTTGAAATCTCGCATACAATCTGCACCTTCTGGCACATATTCTGGACTATTCGATTGCTTTAGAAAGACCGTAGCGCGTGATGGGATTACTGCATTATGGAAAGGTCTTGGTCCAGCGATGGCCAGAGTATGTCATTTCCATGATTGTGCTAGCCATTGCTCACTGTATCATTACTTCAGGCTTTCCAGCTAATGCTGCCACATTCGTACGTTTTATTCCTCGATCTGATTTTGTTACTGTGCTCTAATCAGTATTGGTTATGACAGCTTGGTGTCGAAGCCTCGCGGAAGTTGATGGATGGATTCTTCTAAATGGTTCACGAATTTATAGAACATATATGACAAATGGAATTCATGACTGGGTTAAAGTTGTGCCCACAAGAAGGTTCGATCTGTGACGCCCATGATTGGAATAATCGCGACGTCTTCCATCTTCCTCGACCTCTGACAACTTGAATGTCGCGAAACTGCAGGGTAAGCTCGTGACCAGCCTGATGTCCACTGCAACGTGGTGACCGAGTCACGAGTTTAGGCGCACAGTGCATGGATATCAGTTCTCCTTATTAAGTGTCCCTTTACAGCCGTTTCATCTATTCTCATAGTTGCTCAAGCGCTCAAGACCATTGACGGGAAATACATTTGCCGGTTTGTCAGCAGATCAGTGCACTGCGCATAGGACCCGTGGATCCCAACAACCATCTATGTGAATCGGCAGCACTGTGAGATTGCCAATTCTTATCCTGGGATCTCGTCGAACCGCCCCGGTTTCACCCCACTTGATCATGGCTGCGCCTCCCGAGGTAACGACCAAAAATCTTACTGGAAAATATATTATGGTTCGTGTGCTCAGGTCATGTGCGTTGCAGGGACAATTCTGATGGTATTCCCACAAACGGGTGACAGAACAAGACATTGAGCGATGACAGTGACGATATTCTCAAACTCCAGGGAGTATCTTGGTTCAAGCGGCGCGCCATCTCAATGTTCACGTTGACGCTTGTGGTAAAGCACTATACAGATGAGGGCAGCTTGGAGCACATAGATATCGAGCAGACTCTATCTGGAGGTATCTCGGGCACGAATGAGGAACGCACCCTTGATTGGGAGGAACGTAGCCAAAACAGCGATGTTTTTGGTGCCGTGATTGGACAATCAAAGAGAGCGAGGGTTGGGGAAGTGGATGATGAATTCTTGAAGTCTGGCTGGACGGAAGACGCAGTTGAAGATGGGTTGATTCTCGCTGTAGCCCGGAGCGATACTGCAAAAAGCGGCATGGAGTGGACGGCAGAACAGGTACGACTTTATTGTTTAGTTTTACTCGTGCCTCATATTCTTCAGACATGGGGGTTTGAAGTATTAAACGACGAGAGGAGGTACGCTAGACATGTGAAGTTCACATCATCAAACAAGCAGGATGGTCCGATCTTCAAGCACCTGTATTACGATTACAGTAAGTCACTTCTCGCAGTGATCTATACGCTCATGACAACTTTCTCCTAGTTGGACCCAGCTGAACGCCTTTACAAATGTACAATAAGAGCATGAAACAGTCTGCTACTTCCTACTAAGTAGTACGGAGACCAAATACGTTCTGCCATGGTTCAAATTTTGGTCTTTGTATTTACCACTCACCGATAAATTTCACTCGTACTATCCAATGTTCATGCTCCCTACAAATTAGCCAATCAATTGACTTGCATTGCCGGTGTTTCACCTGAAGCAGTTTAGCGCTTAGTGGCCATGTCACCAAGTATTCAGGGATCTCGGCAATAGGCAAGCAATAGTTCATTAATATGAACCATAGTTATGTCTGACTCCAAGAAAAAATACAAGTCGTCCAGTCAACCACGAGCTGTATCTGCTTCTGAGTAGGTCCAAACTATTCTGTAATAACCACCTGTCAATCTAATCACGACTCAGAATTGCTCGTAATTTGGGCAATTTTGAAACATGGTCATCACATCAATGCTGCGAACAGGTTTCTTTCTCTGACCTTCCTTCCGAATTTCAAGGAGATGTGGACAATCTCTTTGGTACCACACAGCGAATTCCTCGCTCCTGGTTAGACAGGGTAAGCGGGGCGCGTATCAACTGTCCAAGTCACTTATGCTCATACGCAACTCGTGCAGTCCTTTGACTGTAGCCCTGGTTTTGCCAAGTTTATAACAGATGCTTCCCAAACGGCACCAGAACTCTTCTCTGCCGACCACTGTGGAAGCAGCGAACTATTTGAAGACGTATGTGTCGTTTTCAGTGCGTGGAAGCGCTTGATAAAAATGAGGAGCTCCAAAGAGAAATGGTCTGAGGCGGACTTCGTGGCTAACGTGTGAGGTATTATTTGAATATTGACATACAAGGCTCTGACATATTACAGATACAACGTATTCCGAACTTCTGCAGTCAGAGAAAGCACCTTTCGGTGTGTCCCATCTCTTCTACGTTTGTTGGTTGAGCGACTTATGAACGACATCAGGGTGCAATGCGCGATTTCGCTCCCGCAACCGCAAGACACATTTCAAAACGCCCTCGATGTGCCTCGCGTGTTGAATACGAAAACCGTCATCCCTGACTGCGCAATCTTCATTCCCGCTTCACGGACTCGAGCATTATCGCATTCTGCCAAGTCACCATATAAGCTCCTCAAGAACCACCCTACTGTAGTTAAAGCCGGGAATGCGGCCAAGAGATCTTCTTTCAGGTACCAGAGTACCCCGTGTGCTCAGCTTCCTGATATGCCTGGCTTCGAGTTCGCAAGCAGCTTCTGGGAGGATAAAAAGCCAGTACACGCTCTTCTTGATGACGCATATCGCCAAAACCGCATGTCAACAACTGCTGCTGTCCGGCATTTACACTCTCTTGGTATCCGCGCTCCTATCACGGGGCTTATTTGGGCAGACGGAGTTGTCCGCGCGCATGTTGATTGGTGTGAAGAATCAGAGGGAAAGACAGTATGTCATTTGCTGTTCTAATCTAGATTATCTTATGAAGTTATGGCATTGCAGGTCGTGATGTCTGCTCCGTATTGTGGTCCCCGTGATCGATCATCAAACGACGTGTTCCACGAGTGGAAACTTGATCGTCCAAGCGACATTCTACAGGTTTACTTCCTTGTTCAGAATATTGATGAATGGACTGCAGGCAAATTCTCAGAATATATTGTCCGGGGTGTCAATCAAATGGTGGACAAGCTATCCACCGGTGAGAAGACATATAAACCCTGGAAAAGGGTCGGGGACCTAGCACCTCCATTAAAGACTAACGCGCTGAAAGAGAATCATAACATTTCAGTTACCACAATTGTGACTTCGGAGGCGTCTCCCTCTCCACCTAAGCCCAAGAGCAGGCGACGGAGACGCAGGTCCAGTAATTGATACCCTCGGAAGGCCATAGATAATAATTTGCTTGTGCTACGTTGAGTGTTGTAATTCAAAACCTACACCATCAAAGTGTTATACTATGAAGTACATACAGATCTCAACTTCTATTTCCACACAGATGGAATTTTGGTGATAACCTCTGTCCACCGTGACAAGCGATTCTCCTCCCAATCCTCTATGTAAGAAAGGCCAGCGCTAGCCCGGCGTCCTTCCTCCACTTTCAGACGTTTCTCGGCATCACACCAGAAGAAAACCCACGAGCCTATCCGCATGTGGCCGGAGCTACGCTCAAAGTACCACTTGTTGATGGGGTTGTCACCACGACTCCGCCAAACAAGGTCTCGGCCTTCACCCTTGCCCTCCTTGCCCCCGTTTGGGTTAATGGAGAATGGGTGGCCCAGTCCATAAGATTCATCGTGGAGGGCGACCCACAAGAAGTCGACGGTGCCGTCACCCTGGTGACTAGGCAATACAGCAAATTTGTCGAGATATGAGATGGGTTCAGAGGAGTCGGGCGAGGGTTCGTTGGTGACTATGGCGGCGCCGACATAATCTCCTGCGACCACTACAAAGTCAAGGGTCTGTTCTAGGCGCTTGTAGAAAGCGTCAGCATCGAGGGTGCGCTTAAAGGAGGTCTCTAAGAGATAGTCCATCTTGGCTCTGTCAACGTCTGCAAGGCTGCGAATGACTTGTATTGGTAGGCCGCGACGCAGAAGAGTGGGTGTGTCCCGCGTGAGCTTTCGGTTTCCTTGGAGAAGTGCGTGAGGCAAGCTCGAGCTGACGGCGGGCTTGTTCGTAATGAGGTTGGCGATGAGGGAACTCGGTGAACGGTGAGAGACCATGACGGCAGATGATGTGGGCGGCATGTACGCTAAGCAGGTACGCGCGAGGGACAAATTTGAAAGCGGAGAGTGTTTTCCCTTGGACCATGATGGATCGTATGTATCGCGGATATAGTCATACTCGGAGGTGAGGTTGATGAGGAGATGAGGGAAACCTGTCCTGGCATAGGAAGGGACGCCTCCTTCCCGACTGATGATCATCAGTCGTAAAGGAACGAGGTTGATGTCTTGAGAGTAGTCTGCATGGGGATCACGAGGACTTGAGTTCATGTCATTGTCATCCAGCGCAGCAGCTTCGACCATGCCACGAGCAAGGGCACCGAGAACATCATTAGCATCTACCCGTACTGATCTGCAGAAAGAGTCCAGGGCGAAAGGAGGAAGAACTGGGATCTCCCCGGCGCGAAGTGCAGAACGGATGGCGACAAGGTCTGAGGGAAAAACATGTGCTTCGGGGGGAATAAAATCGCGAGGCTCGGGAAGCTGGTGATCATCTGGCTTAGGACCTAGTCGGACAACAGTACCGAGAACGGGGCGCGCCTCGGCACCTTGCGCTTCTAATGCGGAGACAACTCGCATAATCTCTTCGATGAGAGCGGAGCGCTCGCCATCATCACCCCTGACCTGATCATTTTCGACGACGATGACACTGACAAGTCCGAGCTTCTCGAGGTAGACCATGCCCCTGGCGATGCTGTCGAGCTGTTTATTTGAGAACGGACCCTGGAGTTTTACGAGAGCAGTGCGACGGTAGACAGGGTTCAAGATAGAAGACAAAATGGGGCTCGGGCTAGGCTTGACCTGATCTGGTTGTTTATCGACAGATATATCTGGGGCTTGTTTTAAAAACGATGGCGTCGAATCATTATTGAGAACAGTGGATGGGAAAGCGGGGCCGGCATGTTCCGGAACTTGTGGACGAACGCCAAAATTCGCGAGGTAAGATTTAGTATCCCGCAGGGATGGATTGGCTTTCAAGAGGGAGAGAATAAAGTCCTGCTGATAGGTTAGCTTGTTATGGAGAATAAAATAAAACACACATTATCTGGCGGGTCGAGATCATCGACCTCGACAGTGGGCGGAGGGTGACGAAGACTTCGAATAGTCTGCAAGGGACAAATCGGGAGTCAATGTGTCCGCTCTGTGGAATAAAGCTATGCGTACGGCGTAAAAAGCTCTGAACGTCTGAGTCCGACGTGCCTTCAAGGCTGAAGCTGCAACGGGGGACAACATACGAGGGCCGTGGAGTACAGTATGTGAGAGCATGATGACTCAACTTGAACTGGAGGGGTGTGCGATTCGATTTCTTATGAGCAAGCTTTTAAGCGACAGGTGAAACGACATTTAGGAAATCCTGTACATAAGGAATCAGAGGAAATCTATGAAAGGAACGTGCTGGCAAGCAGCCATGGTCAACAGTGGTTAGCCAACTCCACGCAGTCAGAGTAAGTCAGCGTCTGGCAAAACTTTCTCGTATCCAGATTCTTCCAAATTAGGAAAATCAGAATAATCCATTCGTTCGGTCGGAGGTTGCTCAAACGTTGCATCCCAGTGACTCACTGAAGCTGCCATTTCATTTCTGCCACCCAATCGGCGTATATTCTCGAGCAAAACAAACGCATCATGAGACTGAACTCAGTCCACCACCCTGGCTGCAAAATTTGTGCAAATTGCTACAGGAACGTTCAGCCAGTGACGGCGGATCTTGGTACTCAACATCGCGGCTATCGTGCGTTCTATTCATAATTATAATATCCTTTGTTCGCGTAGCGCCCCAGCGTCTATACAGGATGGATGAGTGAAGTAACAATAACGCATAGCTGCGCATGGCCACGAGTCACGGACCGCCATAGCCTGAGCGCCTTTGCCAGGCCATGGACAACATCCAGTGCAGATTCCGACTTGAGCAGATTCATCGACGATGACTAACTAAGCAACATTCCCCCCAACTCGACCAGCTTGAATGACGTGCTATTTCCACCAACACGGATACTATCTTATCATGCGGCCATCTCAGGGCTGTTATGTATCTTGCACAAGTAGTCCGCATGAACGGCAAGCGGTAAAAATACCGATGTGGAAGAATACTCGTTGGTGCCACGAACATGGGTTACAAGAGGTAACCGGTAACTTGAAGTTGCTGTAATTTTCCTCGTTATGCTAACTTGCATTTTCGTTTCCTATAGAATTTGAACTTTCAGCTCATTCTGGCATTAGACGCTCGAAGAATCTGCATTTTCCCAGAAGCTATTATGGCTTCTGAGAGGCACTTTGCTGTTCCAAATGTCCGTGATTTGTGTTGACCTGCAGGTGGCACAGTAGCATTATGGGCAGATGCCTGCCTGGTAGTTCAATCGATGGTCCTGGAAGTACAGGTATGACAAAAAGCGTTGAAAGTACGGAAATGAATCCTCACATCTATGATGAGCCATTTTCCCGGAAACGTCAATCTGATTTTCGTAAGGACGCTTCGAATACGAAATGTCAGGAAGGTGCTGGGACAGATACCCAAGCCAGGACCCCTGATCATCCCTGATAATTAAGGACTGCCCTTTGTCCACCTCCGGAGGGATGAAATTCGCTTCCCCTGACAGCTCCTAACTCGGCTGGGGTCTATTGGGTGGCCAGTCCAACACCATTTTTTTCGCCAAAAATCGTTATCAGCAGAGTGTAACATTGCACTCGGAATGTCAGGCCTCAGGCCTGCAGGGCTTGCGAACATGCTGACCAAGCAATGTAAACCTGCCCACCCCTTGCGGTGCCCCACTTGATCATCACGTACAAGGCCAGCTACAAGAAGCTTTGCAAATAACATGCGGTAATCCGTGCTAAACACTTATTTTTTTCAATTTTATCACTGGTTGCGCCAACGGACCGAGTTCCCTGACTGTCCAGCATATTCGCCTTTGTATAATCGCGTGATTATACTAGGTGAAGACGCGAGAGGATCAATATTATCACTCCGTCGCGAGGGTTATATCGATACCGATGAGACTAGTCAAGGCGACAAGACTACAAGAGGAGAGAAAGTCATTTAGAAACGAATCGAACCATGTGTATGTTCAAGTTGTGTGCAGAGCCAGACCAACTGGACCGATCACGTGATCCGAGAAAAGCCGAAGAGAAAGACAAGACAAGACCGTCATTAGAGCGTGATCTGTTTGAGAATGTGCGTAGACCGAAGGATCCGAAGATACACGAAACCAGACCAAAAAACACGCCAATGTATGAAATAGGGAAGTGGGTGGGTGGTCCAACAACGTCAAGCGATGCGTAAATGGGGATGAGCGCAGAGAAGAAGAAAGAATGGGGAATCATTAATCAGCCCTCGAGCTGGGGCCTTAAGAATGGGGCGAGCGATGACCTGTGCTTCGGTAAGGTCGAAGCTGGAGGACCTTCACGTGAGTACGCTTACAAAGGCATTGTTTCATGCGCCAACACTCGCAAGCTCGCGGTCCGGCTACATTCTTTAACTCGTTTTGGCTTATATCACTTGAGCATATAGTACTTGGAGTTGGCTGGCTGCTGCGCGATTGGAAATGACGGATCCAGGGGGCCTTGATGTGTTGTTGTCTGAAAATCGCAATGGTCTCTCCAAAACTGGGGATCTGCACTGCTCAAAAAGTGAGAATTCGAAGATGCCGGTGGCTAGACTGCAGATGGATGTGCGCTGTTAGAGAAACGTTTGATGCGGTAAGCATGTGGTATGCTTACATCCACCAAAATGAGGTTATCTTCGCTGCACATGACTGCAGCGAACAATAGTTCCGGAAGAGGACGTGGAGGTAGAGTGCGCTTGATAACCCGGTAGGGTAGACTCGTGTGGATTTCGTTCGCAAACACATTGCGAATCACCGTCGTATCACGTACATGATGACTGATACCACCTTCAACTCTGGCATCTCGCTTCATTGCGAGCTGGTTGAAATCCCGTATCTCTAAAGTCTGCGGAGACGTGTGGGTTGGCTCAGCAAGAGACACGAATTTGGTCCCGAATACGTAGCACACCCAGGGGTGAGGCAGTGACAGAGACCGCATCAAGCGTGTACCTGTGGGACCCCACTCATCCCACTTGATATCATGGGAGCGAACCTCCGTAGGGAGCGCCTTGATATGAGATAGCAAAGTGTCGGCTGAAACGAACATATCGTAAGAGGTGATACGGCCATTATAGACTAACGAGACTGTAATGATGAAGAGCCTGTCCCCAGTCGCCGTCGAGAAAGGTAACTGAGCCTCCGGATTAGGCTGCCAGGCAGGCGATGGATCAGAGCGGATTGAAAAGGTCAATGGGCTGGTCCAGAAATCGAATTCGGGCCACAGAAACGCACAAAAATAGTTTGCCACAAGGCCAAACTTTTCGCCAGATGGCTGGGTTATATCAAACACGTAGAGGCGGGCCTGTGCGTTTGAAGCCTCGGGGTCAAAGACGCTGCCTACTAGCAAAAAGCGACTGCTGAGGAACGCGAATGTTGCAATCTCGGAACTGAAGCATGTCTAAGGATGGCGATTAGGGAGTGGCTCCACAGAACCTTGAACAATTACCAAAGTAACCTTGCCCGTTGTCCAGTCCCATATGGTGAGTTCGGGGTCTGCATCTCCGGGGTGTGTGAATAAGATACCCAGAAGATTACCGCACACTTGTAATGTATACGTTACTCGGATGTTCCGTGCATCCAGGTCATGAACGAGAATGGCTGATTGAGGCGCTAGTCTGTGCCTGTCTCCTGTGGTGAGGGAACGCAAATGAATCCTAATGCCACGGGTACTAGTAGCGTTGGGATTAAGGCTGTAGATGTGTCAGATTTGGTGAATATACAACAGTGAAGTAACATACAGCGACTTGGGCTGCTCGATGAGCACTAGAAGATCTTGCGCAGGATCCATGGTAAAGTCTCGAACATGTATGTCCAGCGCCACACCCCATCTTTTTTCTTCGATATTTCTATACTTTGATGGCAGCTGACGGAAGTGAAGGACATCTGGCGTGCTAGACTGCGCAAACACACCACCGTATAACTCCCAGACGTGTCCCTGCATCATCGGTATGTCCTGCGATTCTACCCATCTCAGAGACTCCCATGCAGCATTGCGTTCCTTAAGAAGTGCAAGCCGATCTGAGGTGGTAAATGGGCTTGGAGGGCCGTCCATCATTCCAGACACAGCAAGCTCGATCTCATATTGAGCTCTATCTCCTTCTGCTATTGAGCGGAAGAACCTGCAGACCTGTACTATGACATGAGTGCGGTCGACGTTCAGGATATCCATTGTGCGCACCTCCCGGCAAACCAATATCGTTCTCCAGTCCAGTAAAGAAAATATCTTGTAAATGAGTTCCACAGGCAGCGAAGTCAACATTGCATCTTCCATATCGTACTAAGTATCATGCGTAATAATTGTAGTGTCGTGCTACGTCAATCGGAGCATACACGTGACCTACAGATCAAAGTTAGCGGTTCTTGTTCTCTTCTCCTTCGACTAGTTCTCAGACATATCTTCCTCTCAGCTTTTCGTGGTAATGACCACCGCCCACAGGACAAGATTGCCCACCAAGGTATGTGTCTGTGTCATACTGTAGATTTTTACATTTACCCCGATCCATAAAGTTCTACCAGGAGGATATCGTGCGCTGCATCGACTCGCCGAATGTATATGGAATAGTACTCGTGAGTAGTATTCACCCGCTGGGCTCTATGCATTGCTCATGGAACTCACAGAGATGCTGGCATGATGCCGAGGATATTCCACCACTCCCAAGTCCATTCACGGACCCCTTAATGAGATCCCTCGATCGTGGCGAGATCGGGGTCTCATTCTTCCCAGGCGGTGTTCGCGACATCGTCCCTGAGTCTAACTATGAGCTCGTAGATAGAACCTTTCAGTCAGGGGATTATTGCAAGCGTAGCGTTGATGATGTTCGTTCTGGCGTGGTGACCAGCATTGAAGCACAAGCACGACTTGTTCACGCAATCAGCGGAGAGCAAGTAGAGGGTTGGAGAGATATCAAGGAGGTCAGACGTGCTACCGACGTTGACGGTGGAGATTTTGTTATCTACGATGATTGGATTGGACAGGTGCGCTTCAATGTATGCAAGTCGAAGTGACATGCTGAGCTCCCACATGAAGGTCATAGAGGTTTGTGCAATGATTACGGTACAAAGAAGTGACGGTTGATGATTCTCATAGCTATTTGACGAACTTCTTGTTTCTGCATCTGGCGCCTTCGTCCGCTTACCTGAAATTAGTTCTCGTCTGACAATCGGCGACAAAGGGCCGGTAAGTTCCGCCTAGGTGTCTACTGTTCCGTGCAGAGCTCACTTAGTTTAGGACATTCTACCAAACCCCGAGGCACTCAACGGACTAGTGAATTATCCTAAAGGAGCCCCATTACCTAGCCCAGATGATACTGTCATAGATATGAAGCGCACGATACTAGCCATCTGCTGGCTAGCGGTAAATCAAAGCGTGGGTGCCCTTATCTTTTTCAGTCCCTCCCATTCATAGCGCATTATGTAGTTGGATCCTAGTGTCGCCCAACTCAAACAGCGACCAGCACGTTTCTGGTCTGGCGAAGATATGACCAAATTGACAGTCATTAGGATGCGTTTGGATGATGTACGTGTCGGGGATAAGGTATTGTTGGAGAATGATGTAGGTGTGCCTGTGACAAGATACGGTGTCGAGTCAGAACCAAATGGCGCAATGACCATTAAGACCCTGTGCGTGAGGGAGACGAAAACAGTTGTCAATGTTCTTTGGCAAGATGGATCGCAAGAGAGCCTCCCTTCCACGGAGCTGATTCCGTACCTCAATCCAGATGAATATGACTGCTGGTAAGGTTTCTTCATTCTTTCTGACAAGGCATTGAATAACACACGGTTCTCAGGCCAGGCGACCACGTCTTATGGAAACTCGAGCATGAAGAGCACGCGGCCATTGTTCAATCGGTTAATTCTACTGACCGAGTCGCCGTCATTCGTTTCGCGAATACTGGCAAGACCGAAACTGTTTCTGTTCTTGAACTCGATCCCAATGGTGTCAGCGATTGGGCGGCAGGAAATCCGCATACCCATCTCGGCATGCGTCGTGGTGAACAAGGTATTCATCCACCGCGAGGGCACATCAAATGGTTTTGAAATCCCCCCGATTTCCGAGGATCGGCGAGATTGAAGAGTGGGTGAGGAGAGGTTGCCAGTTAGGCCTGACGGAGAATTCAGCGGTTGGAGGCGGACAATGGCAGATATTGGGGACGAAAATAGCGTCCGAACGAAAAGAAAAGCCCACTGTTTCCCGTGTCAAGCATCCAACGCGAGACGATGCATCTCTGTCATGGTTTGGGAGAGGTCACTGGGGTGAGTGTGCTACCGAATTGCATGATCTGCTTCTGAGTTAAGTCCGCTTTGGAGCTCCGTCTTGATGGAACAGTCCGATATTACCCATCCGAATGGATCTATGGCTATCTACCCCCTCTCGCGGCTGACAAAGCTTTACGACAGTCTTGAACAATTTGAAGATGAGGGCTGGGAGGGTGAAGATGGATCTGATCAAGGCTCTCATGTTGATAACGCCGAAGGGTGTGTGGCATCTAGATGCAGATTGCCACATGGCACTGCGACCATGATGATTCAGAATGGGAAGACGAGGAATAGTGACGAGGATAGTGGTGGAATGGACGTGGACACCTGGGCCGACGAAAATGATATCCCGTTGGGCGATGGCGTCCCAGATTCTCTTATATCACGCGACGTGACGCCAGACGGGACTGATCCGGTCTCACCATTCCCAGTCTCGTCGTCCAACACATCACCAGATAGTACCCAAGAGATTATTGTTCATGAAGATGAAGATGGTCATGCTCCATCTCCATGGAAGAAGTTTGAGGTTCTCCCAGATGCACCCCACGACCATGCATTTTATTCGTCTGTATCGAATCAGCCGTCAAAGAATTTCCTCGCGCGTTTGACAAAAGAGTACCGTGCGCTGTCAACCAGCCTACCAGGTCTGTATCATCGATCGTTCTTCGCATTTGCTTTACATACTAATCAAAACAGATTCAATTCTCGTCCGTGCGTACGAGGACCGCACAGATCTATTGAGATGCCTCATTATCGGACCGGAGAATACACCCTATGAAGACGCACCGTTTGTAATAGATTGGATGCTTGACTCAAACTTCCCCCAGAGTCCACCGATTGCTCACTTCTTGAGTTGGACCAACGGCAACGGTCGCGTCAATCCGTGAGTGACGATGAAAGATAATACTGCTCTCGGCTAATCAGACTCAGAAACTTGTATGAGGAGGGCAAAGTTTGTTTGTCCATCCTCGGGACATGGAGTGGAGACCGCACGGAAACGTGGAGCGCGGCAAGATCTTCACTTCTCCAGGCCTTTGTGTCGATACAGGGCCTGGTGTTGGTAAAAGAGCCGTAGGTTTCTAAACCTTGTCTTCTTTTCAAAAACTCGCTGATTATTTTCCAGATGGTTCTGTGAACCTGCGTACGAGAAATTGAGGGGTACTGAGGAAGGCATGGTTAACAGGTGGCGTCTGCGCTCATTTCCTCTCATCTGCTTTTGACTCATTCCATCATGTTGTGTTAGCCGACTTTACAGTGAAAAGGCATATGTCCTATCCCGTGGATTCGTTCGCCGCGCCTTGGAGACTCCTCTCGGTGGGCTAGAAGCAGAGATTAACTGGCTGTACAATACCCAGGGAAGACTATCCAAAGTCCTAGACGACTCTCGAGCACTAATCCAGAAGAGCCAGTTGAGCCCAGACAACGCAAAGGCAGATGAGACTCTCGCAGTGCCCCGCTTGACCGCAGGCGGTATCATCATGCTGGAACGAACGCTGTCCAAACTACAAACGATTCTTGACCAGATGTAGGATTTTGTATCTTTAATGTCTTCAACTTGTTTTATCACGTATTGGATATTCGAACACGTAATTAATCGCAAGTGATATGAATGAATTCGGGCTACACCCAATCTTAACGCCTTTGATTATTCAAACCAACCTCTACAGAAATATGATATACCCAAATATGCCCAATGAACATAGGTGTAGATGACATGGGGACCTCAACAGAGGACTTAAACAGATGGGGAGGACAAACAAGGCATAGAGTACGTGGAGAAGCGTGCACGGGGTCCCAGAGGTATACAAGAACGAACGAAATCCTGAAAGTGACAGACAACAAGTCCAGTCCAACGGTATCAAGGTCCGTAAGAACAACAATAAAAAACGGGCAGCTGAATAAGTATTAATACTGCTAGCACCCAGTCGTGAGGTTGTTTTTGGGGAAGGGTTGTTTAAAGTCATTCTTCCAAGTCGTGAGGTTCGGATTTGTGTATGCCTCGATATACCTAGACGTACGGGCATGATCAACTAATTCGAAATCAGTAAAAATGTAGCGCGTACTCGTTAATATATGCAGCCGTCGGGAAATCCTTAGGGTCACAGCCAATGTTGATAGAGCCTTGAGGCTGGTAGACACGAATCCAATCTATTCGCATGGTGGCTGGGAAAATCAGGTTCGTGAAGTCGACCGTTTGGAAGTTCTCGGAGATGCCCAAGTTGGTGATAAGGTACTATAAAGAGCGTAAATACAGAACAATCCGAGAATAATGTTCTTACCATTGGCTCCTGGGGGATTGGTCTGTCTGAAATTTGAGTCACAGGATCAGCTACCAATGCGCCGGCATCAAGGGTCCACCCAACAACATCATTTGTGATCCAACTAATGTACTGCGTAAAGACAGCATCAATAAGAATTATTGGGAAACTTAAGGTTTAACTTACGCCTCCGTCAGCTGAGTAGCCTGAGGACAGTGTTAACTCGTGCAAAATACTAAAAACGATAAATACCTGGCTTATACTGGTATCCATATGTCGAAAAGCAGCCAGTTTTTTGTGTGTAGCAGTTCTGGTCTAGAATCTGGTAAGCGTCTGTCAGTTGCAAGACAAATCCGACTTACTTGTATTCGTGACACCAGACGTGGACTGTTGGTACACACCGCCAAGGTACGAGTTGAGTTGAGTGACATCTGGGTTGGGAATATTATAGTTTTGCGACAAATTGGACCATTGGTACGCATAATTCATAGGCTATCTGTAATGTGAGCCAAGATACTTGCTAGAGACCGTCCGCTTACAGCCCACTGCGCAGATTGAGAGACTTGACCTTGGAGGATGACCTACGGGTGTTGAGAAGCCTATCAGAATGAAAAACGAACGACCACACCTGTGACTTCGAAAAACATCAATTTCGGGTGCAGACCGGCCAACATATGTTCCATCGGAGTGCATAGGTCCAGGATGGGATTCTCCTTTGCAAGTACACCTCGACAAACGCTGGCCAGGGAGATACGAAAGCGGGCTGCTGTCGTACGGGTTTCCAGTAACAGCTGCTGCTGGCGCGCCATTGACCGTCTGGTTGGGGGCTGTGCCGACATCGCAAGCATCATAAGAGTAAGGCCACTGATACGTTGGTCAGCGATTGAATTTGAGCGTGAGAAGGGGAAATTACCATGCCCTCGAGGCTCGCGCCGTATCCGACTCGTCCTATGAATTGTCAGTTGATAATGCTTTCAATATATGACCCTACTAACCGAGGTTGCCCATCGACCACACTGAGATCGTGTTAGTACGCTCGCATAAACGAGTAGCTTCGTTTCGTACCTGCCGGCCACAAACCTGATTGATGGAATCAAAGAGTCGTAACAATATCAAATAGACAACAAAACACTATACGCACCACTAACGTCGTTTGTCCCTGGTAAACTTACCGATGCTAGAACCATACCGCCTGTGAAACAAAACTTATTCCAAGTCGAGAGCAGTCCACTTGTGAAACTCAAGTTGTTCATTTCCCTTTCAGACAAGGTGATTTCCAACGAGCCATTTCTGGTCGTGACCTGATCAGGGTAATACCATTCAAGATCATTGGTCTATTAATGATTTACGTTTCAGCCAAAGCCAACACCTGCAGAATCATGCGATTTACCTGCCAATAATGAAGGTTTACAGCCTCCCAATATGGATCATCTCCAGGCCAGAAGGTCCGGCCTTCTACTTCGAATTCATCGCTGAAAACTAACTGCCATTGCGAGGAATCTGCAAAGGACGTGTAGGTATGGGCGGATGTTGGTGTGTCCACGTCAATAAGACCATAATTATTTGTCATAGTGGGGATCTTTGTGGCGGCAATAGGTATTTGTAACTCGAAGAGAAGATATGGAGACTTGCCTGTCCGCTCGCATTAATTCCACCGATGTTGAATCCGCCCTCATTTGAAAGAGACTGCTTTGTAAAATAGGATATCATAGGGTATCCAGCACTGAAGAGAGTGTCAATCCCATGGATAGGCTGATGCGGATGGTGTGGGCGTACAACAGGGTAACCATTCCAACAGCAAGGAAAATCAAGGCAGCCAAGATTGGTTAAACCTCTGTAAGTGAAGACAGAACCGCCACGATCATTGTTGCGGTCTCGACGAGGATCCGGATTATGAAGCTCGTCATCTGGTTCTTCGAGGTTCATGGCAAGAGTAGCACCCCATGACGACGGATCGGGAGAGAGGGAGAACTGTAGTAGATATTTTGTTAGGGATCGGCTGGATCACAAAAGTACGTATATCAATATCTACGTACCTTGTCAGATATTGACTGTTCTTGGAGAGACGCTGTCCGCCCAGCACTGCTGTAAGGTGACTCGCTCTGGAAAGGAAGTTCAGAACATATTACGTGAAGGAAGTCATTTGAAGTTGAGGACGAACAAGAGTGTTATAGCTTTGCGTACTTCTCAAGGACTGGGGGGCCCGAGCAAACGCGGCCTGCACGACCTGGGAGCCCCCTCCAGATTGAAAAAGACTTGCTGTTGAAGGAGCATTGGAAGGAGTTTGAGAATAAAAACGCCTTTGGCCATCTGAAGCCATCTAAAGGCAAAGATTGGATTGAAGATAAAGAGCGGTAAGGGTTGTATT
>JABBWB010000423.1:0-30461 GCA_016628085.1 Suillus occidentalis
CAATATATCATACCTTCCTTATCATCTCATATACATATACATATATGGTATGGTATGGAGTTTATACCATGCATGATATTGCACCAAGATGTATTCAAGCCCTCAGATGCAACATTTTCAGATCATTCAAGCATCTTGAGGTTTCTCCATTATTTAATTGCTCTTAAGAGACTTTCATAGTAATCCTACACAAATATTTTAAGCTGAGTATTGGGTAATAGAGTTCCATATCTTGGGTGGATTGACGCCCTATATCAATAGTTTGTGCAGACATCTTCCCAAGCTCCCCTTTCTTCTATCATACAGCTCCATCCAATAGAAATCTCTCTTCAGTCACATCAAAACATAATTACACTCCATATTAACACCTATGCTTCTATCAAAAGACAAAAAAACATTTCATTAACATGCAGTGCCTAATGCCACCATATTTTACCAGCACATTATGCTGAATTATTTGATCATCTCTTCTTTCCCCACAATGTAAGTCCCACTGTTGCCAGATGTATATACATTGATAATGAAAAGTGCCTCATAGACAAGCCTGTCCAAACTGTGCATGCAGAGTTTATATTTTTCAGTGAGTAAATTCACACTTTTCCCCACTCTCTGGAGACTAACTGCCTTCAGGTACCATAAGATCACCCAGATGAAAAGACAGTTTTGTATTGCCTCTCCTATGACCTCTCCTTTGCAGATCCACTTACTCTTAGTATACATTATTATCATGATCATACAGATGATTCATCCTCCCCTGTCAATATTGATCAGGCTGATCTTGACATGGAAATTGATCTTGGCATTGATAACACCTACAACCACCCTCCTAGCTAGTTAAGGTGAAGTACCTCTCCCCACCTCATCTAGAAAGTGTAAGAGGACATCCAACAATCAGGCAGACAGTGAAGCTCCTCCTACAATTCAAAGCCACTCCAATATGGTACATTGTGTTAACATGTCTTGAAATTCTTCCATCTCATGCTAACTTTCATCAGGATAATCCTAGCACTATGAAATCTGCCCTTTATAACATTAGTTTTATCATTGACCAAGTATATAAGCTTGTTATATGCATTAACTACAAGATTGTGGTTTCTGCAAAGCATGTTTAGGGCCATGCTGTATTGCAGCATTCATTCAAATCCTCTCCACAGCACGAGCTTAACCTCATTCTGAAATCCTTGGGATATATTAATAAGTTTGTTTGACTTTCTGGAATTGTTGCTTCAATCATTAGCCTTTGGCTACTTAAGAGGTTGGTATGCAAGGTCAATGGGTGCCAGCACTTGACAGCTGCAAAGCATACAATAGTGGAACACTTCCAGACACACCCTAGGCTGCTTTAGTGCCTCAACTCCGCTGAATATGATATTTAGTATGTTTACAAATTTTGTGGTGTGCAGATTATTATTCTTGTGGACCTTACTTTGCTCTCCTCACACAAACATGAGCTCAACAACTACCTCTCAAAGATCAGCAAAGACTGCCCCCCTATCAATGATGACATCTACTATATAGATGTCAATTTCTAAAAGCAAGACATATTCTTAACAAAGCTGGGACGGCATAAGGCTATGGAAAGTGGGAGTGTTGCCTCTCTGCTACAATCTGTTGCAGCTCTTGGTGATGAAAGACCACCTCCAAGTGTTGCACACTGCCACTCATCATTGGCTCATCTCCAGCACCTTGATGTTAAAGATGAATAAATACCTCAAAAGAGTAAGTATAGTTTTATTATTCCCCTTCTCATTGCTTACTCCATACAGAGAGATCATTAATGTACCTTTCTACATGTCAATTACAGATTCCTATATCTCCAAGTGCGCCCACCTTTGGGGCTGATTGCTGAGCATATTTTTGCACTTTATTGAACTACCCAAGCCATTCTCATTTAACTTGCTCCTCAATGATAATCAGGCTGAGTCTTTCAAGAAACTCCTGTTCTTATTGTGAGGTATACAGGGCTCTGCAGTCAAAATGATGCAATAAGTATCTTTGCTATTTGTCTCTACCTCCAATGGCCACATCACCCAGGACAAATTTAGCTGCTACCTCATTCACTTCATCATTGTATATTACTTACTATTAGATGGCACATTCAATATGTTGTCAAATATTATTCTCAACCTCTCCTGCATTCAGTTCTGTCTATGTGGCTGTAGAGAGGCTTACAACATAAGTACAGTCAGAGCCAAGCATATTGGAGTAAGTCATTCACTGACTAGTTCCAACCCAGCTTATTTGTACTCCATAGTTTTACTTCTCAGAAATCCATAAGATGTTCACAGAAGGCAATTGATACCCCTTCACAATGCTCTGTAAAGAAATGCATATGTTATCCACTATGGCTTACTCAGAAACCAGGCTCCTGTATCTGCTATCAAATGATGACCACTTAGTACTGCAGGTTAACAGCTCACCGGTTGTCATATTCCATATCAGACATGTGGTGAAAGTATCATTAGCCCGCATAGACAAGTTAATTTTCTCATTGTATAAGGGCACTAATATGACACCCTTCAACACCTGCATCAAGTACAATGTCAATGTCAAAAACCCAAATCATTAATTCAAGGACCACTTGTGTAATCAAAATCCTGGTTTCCACTTTGTAACTGATTATGAGAATCCATTTTATACACTACAGTCCTGTCTCCTTACTCAATTCGGTGCCACCATAGAAATGTTTGATAAAGTTTACATATTAGAGTACTCTTGCATTATATTCAAACAAGGTGAGCCCAGAAGCTTATCACCACCAAATACTCTTACTGACCTACCATAGCTACTGTGGCATGCTGGTTCAATCAGCTTGCTGAGCTCCAGGATGTCACATTCTGCCTGGTCCATATTACCTCAGGTGGACCTGCATGAGGTATCAAGTTAGAGACATACTATTTGACCAACACTCATGAATGCCCTCGCACCCTATATTTTGTGTCTGGTTATGTTACTTTTATCACCAGGTACAACAAGTCTTGATAATGTTTAAACTATCTCAACAGATGTGTAGTATGCCTAGTATACCCCCCCACAAGAGCCATTATGTATCTTGCCAGCCATCTATATTAAGTCGCTAACTATTGGATTTCTGCAATTGACAAGAACATCTTTTGCTAGGCCCCAAGGTGTTTTTCCACTTCAGTAAACCCCTTCACAACAAAGACCTCTCCTATATCCTTTGAACTCACATCTCCAAACACCTCTGTGTTCCCATAGGATTATGCATGTAGTGCCAAATAATGAAGGCACTTATGCATTGTGTGGTAAACATTGATATTCATGACAACGGAGACCAAGGGGAGGATGTACTTGATGAAATATTTAGACACACCACCAGTACTGGCAGGTCTCATTATGGACTAACATGGAATGATCTCCCTCTACTACATAAGGACATGTTGTCTGATTTATTTCACATGTCAAAAAGATATTGAAGGCAGCTAGATGATTTGCAGACTGACTTTCCCCTTCAATAGCCAGAAATATTTTACAGTGATATTTATAAAACAATGTCACTCACACTAGGCAAACTGGAGCAAGCTGCATTATAGCAGACCTTGCCATCACCCAGAACTCTGTTCATAATGTCAAAATCATTGATATGCTGCAGTCAGCCAATGACAAGATTGATCACATGCATTGGGTCCTTCTAGCTCAAGGTTCTGCTATTAAATCCTCCCAGTTGCTCCTATAGGACATTGAATTCCTAGAAATCATATAAACTCATATCCATAGCCTTCACCTTTACCTAAAGAACTCTTCAGCCTCATTCAAAAGCACTTTGTAAGCACTTGCTATAGAGGTCATTTTCTGTGATACCCCCCACATCTTAATCATAATGCCTACAGGCACTAACAAGACTGCCATTTACACATCTTTCAGTTACATTGAAAAGCTGGCTTTCACATTGTTATCATTCTATACTGATCATTATTGGACCAAGTGCTATAGGATACTCACTCCAAGGGGTTGGTGCACTTTGTATATCTCTTTTAAACTGTGGACATCTTCTACTCCTATCTTATATTCATTGCCCTAGAACACTGCACTGACAATGATTTTCACATTTGGTGCAAGGCTACAAAGGGTATAAAACTTTTGAGAAGTATAGTCATCAATGAAGCTCATAATATCAGATCACCTTGGGCGAAGGTATCCCAATGACCCTGATAGCCAAATTAACCACATCAGCCAGTGGTGTGAAATGCAGGTGTATAGATGCAGTATATATTTGTTCTATGAGAATGACAGCTCACACCCTGTATACAGTTGCTACACAGGTATACTCAAAACTCTGCAGTACATTTAACATAGGATGTGGCTATAGTTTTTAGCTCAAGGATTTTGTTATGGTTGCCTCATTCTTAATTCTGTTTATCTGCAGAATAAAAACACCAAACCTCAAGCTCATTTCTTATGTTCATACAACAACCTCCTCAGACCTCTGCTATACTTCATATTTTTCCACAAACCCACTCACAATGTAGTCCTTAGTGCCATGAGTATTAACTCCAAATGTTTCTTAAACATGAAGGTCTTTGTAGCATGGCTCATATAGGAAGAGAATAACCGGGAGGTGTTATCTAATATTTTAGAGCCTCTGATTGTGTATATGAATATGAAGCTTGACAACATATTGAATGGTATATTATTTTAATGTGGCAGTCAATTAATTTCACAACCTTTCAGATGTATTATCAATATGAACTTTATAACTTACACCCATGCTACCTTACAGATACTTCTACTGCCTCACTCACCTTTATAAGTTTGTAGTTTATCCTCTCCATGTAGTACTATTGTCATCCTATATTAGAAATATGTCCAAATTAATATCACGTGATACATTGCTATATTACCTTTATGTCATTACTTTTTTTTCATTTACTTCTTACCGTATTATCCCAACTATATGCACTATATTTTGTCTTTCTTAATCAACTACTGCCAGCATCTAGAATCTTGTTACAGGTAATTATATTTTCATTTTACATACAAACCTTCCCTACCTCACAAAGACTTTGTTACAAAATTGAAGCTGTATTTTTGTTGGCTTCTAGGGCATTGCTAAACAATGAAATCAAACCATGATCTCTTGTATCCATATCTTCACCATCTGTCATTAGCAAGGAAGGAAGTTGCAGTAGAAGGCAAGGAGATGTTCTGAAGGACTTTAGTATTAACATGTTAGATAAGAGCATCCAAGGACTTCTGAATGCTTTTATGGTATTGTGACATGGAAACCATATCGTTTTTTAGTGTAATGTGCTCTCCAACTAGATCTCATACAACAATGCTTTTTGAAGGTGAGTTGCAAGCCAACCAACTCATGGCTCATATCTACTCCCTAACATTGCTTAGAGGAGAAATAGAGAAGAAATATTGTTCCCTGTACCTCATCTATCAATGGTTATGCACATTTTTCTACATTTGAAGATTGTAAGTATTGGTTGGACCCTGAGAGTTTGACTCACTTCATTCATGCATCATATTGGAACCTACACTAATAGATTTCAACTCTGTTATAGCAGTCCATCAACTTTTAAGTCTGTCATGGTGATCCATTAGATTTATACCCTGATAGAATAATTGCTCAGCTAGGAATGGCTGTATGAACTGCTGAGGAAAACACCTATAAGTTTATGTTAGGCTGCATTTTGATAGCAAAAATGACATGAAGCAGGTTTCGAACCTATACTAACAGATTTTGACTCTGGTGAGAACCACTCAGCTAAGAACTATTGGATATACTATATACTGCTGAGAAAACCATCCATGAGTCAATGAAATGGTGGACTATAATAGCAAAATGATATTCAGTGGGTTTCAAACCCACTCTAACAGATTTTGATTCTTACATAGTAGATCATTAGATTTCAAGTATTAGAGAGGATAGACAATATATACATCTTGTACACCAACTTTTTGTTGAGTTGTAAATCATATCTCTAATTTTTTGTCTTATATATTTGCTTATCTATGTTATAATAGTTAAGATATAAAGTGCATCAACAAAAACAAAGAGCACCCAGGCCTGTAAATTTCACAGAATCATATCATAAAGACAAGGCTTCAGAAACTCTAGTACTATATAGAGGTTGAAATATCAAATCATATGAATCATGTAGAATCTTTTTTTCAACTCAAATCATCTCTTTACCACCATATACTTTAATTATTATTTTCAATAGATTTTTAAATATTATAAAAAGATGCACTATCTTTATTTATTTGTTTAGTTCTATCATACCCTATCCAATTCAAGACACATGGACCTTTGAGTTCTTGGCATAGCAAAGACAGCACACCAACTACTATGTTCATACTAATTGTAATTAGCCTGGTATAGAATTTTGATTTTGTCAAGTATACCAGTACCCTGGTAAATATATCAGTCTTAATACAATATAAGTCATTTGCAGTATCATCCTATTATTTTAACAAATCATTACATCTTGATTCAACCACTCATCTCTTATTCAGACAAAACCTAAACTTTATCTCAAGCTTAACATTGTGCTCTATTGTCATCTCTGATAATATCATGTCATATATTTAAATATGTGTCCTCCTGATTTACTGTAAATCAGGAGGCTCTAGATAAGAGCTATGTCCTAAGCAAAAAAAATATTTGTCTAACATCTTATCTTGAAAAAAGATGTAAATGCATTCTCTTCCAGGTGCTTCACCTTTTCAACTTCTGGGCTTATAGCAATTTAATATTCCTTTCATCAATATGTATACCATCCAAACCACACACTCCCACTTCAAAAATCATATCAATACTGGGGTGAGCTTTTAAAATGGGCTGTACAAGCTCAGGGAAAGTTTAATCATTACATTGGTTATTAAATTCTGCATCATTACTTTGGTCAAATATGAATTGCATATATACATTCTTTGTAAAGAGACATTGTAGACAACCTTAGTAAGCCATTTTTAGGTCTCTACTATATGTTGACCCTATCTCATATTTACCTCCTTCTCCATATTAGAATGTTCTTCTGCAGAAGTCTAAATTACATTCCTAATTTCATGAAGAAGAAGCTCTTAGATATCTCCTTGCTCCTTTATGAATTTACTTACACATAGCTTCACCTAGCTGCTTTATGATAAGCCTGCTATCTTCTACCACTAATGTGTTCCTGTCCAGAAGTTCATTGGTCTAGACCAATTCAGCCACAATATTGTTGGTGGCTACTACCCAGGATTGGTCATTAAACTCCATCAAATTTTCCTGCATCATAATAGCTATTTGGATGTGGGATGAAGCCTCTGAACTCTAGGGATGCGGCTTCCTCTACTTGACTGAGATCAGCATCCTACCTGTGGGCTTCAATTAAGTTCCCATGTCTGAACTGGAAATATAGATGAAGGAGATGCATTTATCTTTGCTCTAGCAGGTGAAGTCACATATTTTCACCTACAGAACATCTAAATCAACTGGACCTGAAAGGCCTGGCATCAATGACTACTCACTTTTTTGTTTTGGGAAGCAATCTCATAAGACAGACACTGGACTGATATCAATTTCCAACAAGTAAATCAAGTAAGTAAATCAAGAAATACTTACTGCCCATATTCCATCTGTTTTCTTCTTGCTCTTTTTGACTAGCCACTTGAGTGAGTGACTTTATTTTCCTTATCTCTGAAAGTGTTTGTGACAATAGTCACTTAGATATTCCTTATAAGCAGATGCATTAAAACTTAGCCATAATGTGACATCAATTTCACTTATTCTGAACATCCTGACTGCTTCTATAGAGTCTTAGTCTCAAAAAGGAGATGTAGTTTGTTCAGTTTGCACAATTGGAATTATCCAAATAATCTGTGGACTATCTTTCAAATTGTTGTCTAACCAATCTGGCAGTGAGCATTCTTTCTCTAGAAATTACCACTATTAGCATGGCCCTCTAACCCTAGTAGTAGCCTTATGACCACTATCAGTGATACTATTCCAGATGCTGTCCCAAAGTGCCTAACCTTGGAATAATTTGCTTTAGAATCAATAGGAGACTCAAAAGCTTCTAGTTAAATGTCCTCAGATGAGTCCTTCAAATACTAGCATAGTCTGTCTAGACTGACTTGATACAGACCTAGACTTTCTGTTGATTTAGTAAAATATTGACATCCATAGTAATAAAATGTTGGTATAATCAAGGACATTGCTGCTGAGTGCTGGGATATGATGCATAGAATGATTGAAGGCACAGATCTTTCACCATTAGTATGCAGATATACTTTTCAACATCACACCTTCCTAACTCATAGTCAAGCAGGCACATTGCATCATCATTGAACTCTCAGCCACAGTCATACTGAATGGGCATGCATTGTATGTGATGCTGGATAGCACTTGAGTGAGAGTGCTCATTGTCTCGCATTACCACCAACATCTATGCTGTGATTATATATCTACTTTGTGAGTTTCAATGCAAAAAGGACTTTCAATATGCACCTGCACTCAAGATTTGTACATTAGTGATGAAGAATCAGATGATCCCTATATAACTCGCAGATCAAATATACTCAAATAATGACACTTTCTCTGTGATTAAGTGGATCATTCACTATTATGATTACATGAAATTCTCAATCACACAAATGGATTGAAAGTATTTGTATGATACATTACATGATATGTAAGTGATAATGGCCAATTCACAGGCATAGAGTGACAACATCAACAATACATTGCAAGTAAAAGTACAGTATGGTGTATATATAAGGCCAACTATGAGTCCATCAGGGAATTGCAAGCAAAATGCAAGATGGAACAGATAGAAAGTCAGTGGGCAATATGAAGAAGATGGAACAAGTCTTTGAGATGTGGTTGTTGTAGAGGCTTTTACTGTCATTTTGGGAGCAGGGATCTTGCTGTAGGATTTGCTATCCCCATGAGTATACATGGAGGGTATATATGTGTTTTGAAATACTTGACTAGGCTGAAATGAGTGTGAAGAGCATATGGTGCAGTGAAAATACTTTGGTGAAGGAAGGGTATCATGAACTCTGAGTACAAGATAAAATAATGAGAGTGAGTGAAAGGAGAAGAAAGAGAATGTATCCATGTAATTCAGATGCAAAGAGCTGTACTCTTCACATCAATGAATCACATGGCTGATGTTTGAACGAAAAGTTCTAACATTGTCAATTTGAAGTATATGGTCGGTGCGCAAAGGATATATCATCCTTACATCACCTCCCTACTTTGAATATCGACCGCCCTCAGTCAATCTTCCAACCAATAAACTGAAAAAAAATTGTAGTGTAGTAAGGTAGAACAGAAAAGAGAGGGAAAAGAAAGAGAGAGGGAAATAAAAATAAAAATGGATGCATCTATGTGTGCTCTTCATTGTCTCCTGTAAGTGCTTGAGGATTGATAAATTGTGTGTCTTCAATAGAGGTGGGGGAACATAGGTGATAAGGAATAATTTGAAAGGCTGTGAACTTCAGCTTTGAAAGTGTGCCATCAATTTCTGTGAGGCATTAGGATCCTCCTTGGGAGCAGGAGACAACAATCATTGGGCCGAAGTATCTGGGTTTGCATTTGGCATTAGAGGCTGCCTCAATTCTTTTGTTGAGCACCAAAATGAGTGAGCCAGGATGGAAATTGTAGTCATTGATTACGTTTGCGAACTGTTTCTCAAATTGACAGATAGATGTGAAGCAGCTGTGGAGAATCCTTTGATGCATGAGTGCGAGGTCATTGTCTCATTTTGCAAGCTGGTGTGTGCGATACGCAATGAGGTCTGATGTTGAAGTTAAATTGAATATGTCAGGCAACAGGGGAATGAGTGATATCAAAGGGAAGAATTGGCTTAACACCATGTGCCATGAAAAACAGTGTGTGTCCTGTAGCTTTGTGTGTAGTAACTCAATCCACCCAGAAGGTGTGAGGTGCTACAGATGGCCATTGTGTGATGTCACTGTTACATGCTTTAACGAGGGAGTCATGTATAGTGCGATGTGACCATTCGACTATCCCATTGACTCTCAAATTGTAGGTAGAGATGTGAATATGCCAGATACTGTATTTTGCTGCCAACCACTCCAAAGCTGCAATGAAGGGCATTCTGTTATCAGTAACTATTTCCTCAACTCCTCCCCATCTGCACAAGACTTCTTTGAACAAAAAGGCACCCAAAGTGCGGCCATTTTCCTTTCACAACATCCTCCATTCTGGCCAACCAGATAGGGAGCAGCGCGCCTGTACAATATAGGAAAAGCCTTGTGTAGTAGGCATGTGCATGGTGTCAGTGTAGGTCTTGCGAAAGAGTGGTGCAGGAATAGAGACTGTGGGAGGAATAACGACTTTCTCAACCGATCAAAGCTAGCATTGATGGCATGTTTAGATGTACCAGGCGATGTCCTTGTCAAGCGAAGGCCACCAAAATCTGTCCATAATGGTGCATTGTGTGGCATAGATGCCTTTATGGCTGAGCTTATTGTGGGTATCAATCAGAATGTGAGCACGAGTTGAACCAAACAGGACAAGTTAATGGCATCCCATAGACTGCTTGCACCAGAGATAGTTTCCTTTGGTGAAAAAACTATGGGCCTGTTTAGTAAGGCAAGTGTGATCAGCAGCTGATGTTGTCAAGGGGAATGGAAGTGATTGGAGGTAGGAAAGAATGATGAGAAGTTCATTGTCACACTGGCATGTGGTGTCATCTGTGGGAAGGTCGAAGTCAGGATTGTCTCGTAGTGCTGCAAGATTGAAAACAAGTCTGGTGTCATCCTTCAATCCTCCAAAGATTTCCTCTAAGTCTCCTTCAACACAAATAGTGCATCCCAAGACCTCATCTAACCAGTCCTCTATCTCCTCAGATGTCTCCTGCAATCCATCATCATCTTCTGGTGCTGGACGTCATTGAGATAGGCTGTCAGGCCCAAGGTGTTTGGTACCTGGTACATGGCATAGTTTGAAATCAAAAAGAGAGATTCCAGCTAACCAATGGTTCATGGCTGCATTCAGCTGAATATCAGGATGACTAATCATCCCCTTAATATACTTAGTGTCTACTTCAACGGTAAATGTCTTGAGACAAATAAGTCATACTTTGGCCATGTGAAGGGCATGAAAAAGGTCATAAAGTTCAATTTTCGCTTGGAAGTAACGAGCTTCACATTCATTCCAGGTGATAGACCCATATCATGATGGGTAACATTTTCCGTTAGTGATCTGTGATAAAATCCAACCGCAGGCTATATAGAATGAGTCAACGGATAGAATGACTTCATCCTGTGAAGAGTAATTGATCGGACGGATAGTGGAGGAGGTGGAGACAGCATGCTTGACCATGTCCATGGCTTTCTGGGTGACAGAGTCCCAAATGAAAGGCACATTAGCGCAAGTGAGATACGTGAGTGGACAGGTTATGTGGGCATAGTCTTTAATCCAATTGCAGATGATACATACAGTTCTGAGAAAGCCTCATACTTCGGTTTTCGTTGTGCAGGGAGGCCAGTGTATGATTTTTGAGACTTTTGTCTCGTTGGGGATACATCCGTCATATGTGCAACACTGTCCAACTATGATGACTTCAGGAACACAGAAACAACTTCTTTGTGGAGATTGTAGCTCCTGCATGTTGAAGATAATGCAAAACTCAGTTGACATCCACACAGTGTTCCCAAACAAATCTTCTGATACTGGAATTCTCAGGAATGAGCTTGTAAGACCCATCAGGTAGCTCGTAACATGTGCAGGGTCCAAGGACATTAACATCATCCTGAAAATTTGGTGCTAGCTTGATCTCATCTTGTAGAATAAAAGTGATGTTGTTCTGAAATACTGCTGGTGAGTCAGTCCAGCCTTGAGGAAGGATGGTGAGTTAATATGTAAGTGCCAAGGGGGGTTTGAAATGTCATAATGTCACGTGATTCTTCTGCTAAGGCCCAATAATCAAACCCTACAAATAAATCCATCATTGAGTAAATTGAATAGCTGGCACATTGTTCGGCAAAGAGCTCGATATATGGCATTGTTGCAGTGTGCTTAACTGTGATGGAGTTTAGCTGCTGGAGGTCATGGACAATACTGACTGCTCCACTCTTCTTCACGATGCAAAACCAACAAGACTGATAGGATGAGTTGGATGGTTCATAAACACCAGAGGCTATTTTTGACTTGATGAGCGTGATTACTTCCTCCGTAATACCAGGTGGTATGGGGGGCTGATAGTGTACCCAAGGCATATGCTCAATGGTAGGAATGATGACAGGAGGGAAGTAATTGTCCTGAAAACAGCCCTTTTCTGATTCATCCTATGCTAACGCTAACTCATTGTTCATGAGGACATGCGCAGCAAGCTTTTGTTCTTCAGGCAACAAGAACTTATTCTGGAAGATACCGAGTTCATTTATCTGGTTCTGGGTGAGATGGATGCCAGGTATGAATACTGGAGGAATGGGGGATAGGATGGGAAGTGAGAGGAGAGGGAATTCTAGAAAGTTGCAGATTATGCGCGTATATTCAGGTATCGTAGTGGCTACCCGGGGTTTGACCTTATTGGCAACCTTTTTGTAAGTGAAAGTGCAGCAGACTGGGTTGATATTGAAGTGGGCTTGGAGAAGAAACTCGGTAAAGGAGGTGAAGGAGAGATGAGATTTGGGGATAGCATGATAAATATATGTTGAGTTAGTCGGTTTGATAGCATGGTAAATATCTGTCAAGCTTATTAATGGAGTAGGCAGGGTAGGTAGAGTTGTGAAAGGTGACTGAGGAAGGGGAAAGGGTGAAAGTACTGAAGCCGTTAATGCAAGAGAAGGGTGAGCCCAGGGACAAGGTGTTGTTGCAACTGTCCAGACCTTGCTGGAATCTGTAGGGTCATGTACCGTGATGTGTACTCCATTGATATATTCAGTTTTTAACAATCATATGAGCCATTGCCAAGGCCGTTCTAGAAGTAAACAATATGGTGCATCAGGGACCATGTACGTGTGAGCCCAAGTCTTAATTCCCTCAACATCAATCTCTAACATCTCTAGACATCCTGCTAACTCCTGCGATCCTCCATTAGCAGTTTGCATGCGCATGCATACACCTGGATTAATTGGGGTGTTCATATTCTTCCATATGTCCTCCTGAATCACAACAATTTTCAACCCCTCATCCAACAATCCTAGTTCTGAGTGCATCCTGTTTAACATTATGCATATTTCATGCAGGGGTGTGGCATGCTCGATTGATATCAGAGAGAGTGGAGCTAGTATGTTGGTGGATAGTGTAGAGGTTGGAGTGGGAACTTGATGTGTGTGTGAGTGTTCGATGGCTTCTTTCCTAAAGTCCAGACTGATCAACAGTAGGTCTGATATCATTAACTGCAGAATGGGCATACTTAGTATGGTCTCATAGATACATCAAGCTGCATCAGGTGACATTGCCTTGGATTTGTACTTATATGCTGGCCCTTTCTTGATGTCCATATCGTTCATTTTTGTGGGGTCTGGAGGGACATGTTCTGAGGAAGGAGGAGAAGGGGTAGGTTTCGAGGTAGAGGTGCTATCAACAGTGGACACAGCTCTGGACTTGGACCTGGTGATGGCCAGTACATTTGCCTTTTCATTCTCTTCTTCTTCAACCATCACTATTACTGCATGATTACCAGCAATTGGTTTGCACTGGATGAAATACAAGTTGGATATAAAAGCAGAGGAGGGGATTTCTGTGGAAACTGGTGGAGTAGGCTCGACTTGAGTGGTTTTGATGGGAATGGAGTTAGCTCCTGTAGCAAGTGTCATGTTGGGTGTCACTGAGTACCTTGAATCAATGGCTTGCTTAAATGTTTCATTTCTGAACCATCATAAGCAGGACCTATCTGGAAAGGCAAAGTACTGTCTGTCTCTGATAATCCATCCTGCCTGTAGATATTCTCCTGCTACCAAACACGTTCGCATAACATGAGCTCCTCTGCAAAAGAAGCAAGTTGCATTAGGCAGGTAGGTAGGAGATGACAAAAGTGATGGAAGGGGGAGGTATGATAGTGGTGTTTGAGTTGAGACAGTATTGACAAGTTGTTGTGACTTCAGGGAAGCCCATCTGTGAATAGCCACGGGTGCCAAGCATGCAAGATGCATATAGCATCCTGAGTATACCTTGTCAAAGTTGTCTTTGAGAGTGACGGGTGGTGTGAATGCAATGTGCCTCGTGTGGACTTCCTTTCTGGCCTCTTTTCTCTCCTCTTCTTCATCTGAATCCCAGGTTTGTCGTGTTGGTCAAACCTTCTGTGTACACCCATCTCTAATTAGCTTGATGCAAGAGATGATGGGTTCGTTCAGATCTGCATTGAACATGTCATCTGACAGCACAAACTGTCCATTGGTACTCTTGGAAGGGCATGTAATGTTCTCAGCTGGGGGATGCTGTTGGACCGAGTTCTGCTCATTGTTAATGGACTTGGACTTGGCTCTCGTGACTGCAAGTACATCAGTTGAGACTTCTTCTTCCTCAATTGTTACTGCTACTGTGTGTGTTTCAACAATGGGTGCACACTGGAGGAAATACATGTCTGATATGAGGGCATTCAGGCTTGTGGTTGATTCGTGTCTGGCATTGCCTGTGATGGGGATGAGATTTGCTCCAGTTGCCAGAGTGTTTGACAGTGTCTGAACCAGATAATGCACATCCACAGCTTGCTGTATGGTCTCATTGCTGTTTCACCAAATTCAGGAGTGGTTGGGGAAGAACAAGTAGCCATTCTCCTGTATTATGTGTCCTTGACGAATGTAATCTGAGGCAGTGGGACAATTGTGTACATGGTGAGCTTGAGTATAGAAGAAGCAATAGTTATTCTGTGACTGGTTAGGGTTTGGATAAGAAGAGTTAACCATTTCCCGAGCTTGTTAGCGTATTCATAGTGGGGCCTAGGCTTGTGCTGTGACAGGTGTGAGACAAACTAAATGGGTGTAACAGCCAGAATAGGCAATATCTCCAATGTTGAGACTGTGCATTTTGTGCACGAGCTCTTCAACTTTGTCCATAGTCTGCTGGGCTGGTGCAAACAAAACATGCTTTGTTTGAACTTCCCATTTGATGTCCCTTCTTGTGTCTTCATCATCAGAGTCCAACAATGACCAAGGGGTAGTTTTGGAAGTGGATGGCATTGGGTGAGCATCTTGTATAGAGTGTAACTGATTGGCAATTGGGTCATTGAGGTCAGCATCAAATGTGTCATCCAAAAATACGAAATGTCCAGCTTTGAGGACCTTCTCAAAGTCTGTAGCCTCTGCACCAGAGTATGTTGAGTCTTGGACTTCCAGTCATCAATCTATAGCTCAATGCGTGGTGGGTGGGAGCCCCTGCCAAAAATACCTGTCCCACTCTCAAGTGGTGATCTTGTTATTAGCAACGAGCCAATGAGCAATGGGACAAAATTGCCTGTGATACTGAAGCAACTTGGTCTCCATGGAGATGTTGCTATTGGCACTGCCGAGAACAGTTTGTTCAAGGTCTCTGATGGTATAGTGAGCTCCCTTGTCAGTGCCCGGGTATTGTTCAAGTATGCTAGCTTTGAGAGTAGTGAAATTCTTGCTTTCATATCTAGCGAGCATGACCCAGAAGTGTTTTGTGGCTTGGTCTGCGTATCTGATGAGCAACTTGCATTGTTCCACATCTGTAAGTCCACATGCTTGTGCCAGGTCTTCAAAGAGCTCGAAGAAGTCTAAAAGGTCAGACGTTTCCCCACTGAACAACAGAGCTTTGTTAGATGTGGGGGTGGACATGGCGCTGATTCCTTTGGATGTAGTGGACATGGCTGGAGTTAGTTGTGATGTGACTGTAGATGCTGAAGGTGCATTTGATATTTGAGTCAGAGGGAATGTGAGTCTAGTGGTGGATGATTGATCAGTATGTTCTGTGTTGGAAGTATGGGTAGTGGGCTTGATTTGTGGAGCAAGGCTCGACACACTAGCTATAGAAGTCAGAGGTGATGCGAAATGTAAGTTGGGTGGTGTTTCCATGATGCTGATGTGATGGCAGATTGGCAAGTGGAACATGGACAACAGGGAATCTTCAAAGGCCATTTCTTTAGTTGCAGAATGGGTGGCATGTTTCTTTTGTATGGTCGGGAGGCAGGAATGTTTGGGTGCCAGATTCACTGCTTGGGCAGCATTCTCAAGGGCTAGTTGGATGTTGGGATGATAGTATTTGGAAATGGTGGGTATTTGAGAGGTCAAGTTGACCAAGGATTTCAAGAGAATGATCAGAGAATCAATAGATTTGAGAGATTAACTTCAAGGGTTTTTTTGCAAGGGGTGTCAGATGATTCCCCTCACAGTGGGCTCCAATCTGATAGGCTGTGTATGAGTTCGTTTGGGGAATACCGATATTGTGTTGATGTTTTTGAAGGATGTTGGTTGGATATTCTTGTGTCGACAATCTTGAAGTGTTCTTCAGGTGATACAAGCATGCACGATCTGCGGTGGGCATAAGTTTCGAGGGAGTAAATTGACTGCCTTCCATGAGAGATACATGTGAGTTTTTATGTGAGGTTGAGTCTTTGTCTATAGAGTATGAAAGGGGAATCTAAGTGAAAGGGATAAGGACTAGTGATTGAAACGTAACATCTAAGGGAGACAAAGGGAAACTGATAGTGAAAGATTATAGAGAGTGAATATGAAAGGAAATAGAAACTTTTAAAAGTACCAATATCAAATTGGCTACCATTGCTGCTGATGCACTCGTCCATCACTGAAGGCTATGCCTTCCTTACAATTTAACTGCCCATTGGCAGCAACAGTGGTGGTGTGCTATCTTAAGAATAAGGGAGAGCGGGTTGTTCCCATCACTCACCTGCTCACATGGTTTACACTTAGGCCACATGGTTTTCGATTAGCTCACTTAAACCTCTTTTTGGAAACTCATGTGGTTTCGTCACGTGTTTTTGAGCAGCAACACAAATACCATTGTCTTTCTTAGCTGCAGGTAACTGTATGTAAATACTAATGACAATAAATTAAATTACATTGGAACCAGATATGCAGAGAAAATTTGGGAAAAGACAGACTTAAAACTGAGGAATGATGGTCAACAATGGGAGATGAGATAACAGTAGAATAGGAAAACTGGACAATGGGAAAATTAGATAATATGTCAACAGGAAAATGGAAAACTGGATGATGAGAGACAAGAAAACAGGTACACAGGAAAATCAGAAAAAAAATCAGAAAACCAGATACTGGAATACTGAGAAGACAGGAGATGGGAAAACTGGAAAACTGGAATACTGAGAAAATGGGAAAATGGACAATGGGAAAACTGGAAAATGGGAAAATGGACAATGGGAGAGACAGACAACAGGAAAACAGGAAAATGGGAAAATGGGAAACAGGAAAACAGAAAACGGGAGAGATGGACAATGGGAAAACAGACAACAGGAGAGACAGGAATGCAAGAATAAATTGGGAGAAATTTGAGAACAGTATAGATTCAAAGACCAGGTGAATGAGAAAATCAGAAATGAACTTAATATTATTTACTATTTAATGTATATATCAAAACACAAATAAAGCACTTCTATATTGTGAAGCCTGATTTTTGTTTAAAATTTTACTCTGATTATTAGGATGCAGCCAAGGCCAGGGAGCCACAAAGAACACCTGTGACTCCCACATAACAACAGTAATTATAGGTGTTAACACACAGATATCTCACCTATAAGACAAGGGGGTTAAAGCATCGCAGGGCCTTCTTCAATAATGTTTGATTAAATAATGACCTGTACTGCTAGGGTGTAGGTAGCATACAATAAAATAGGATCACTGGCATGTCAGCAACGATGTAACGTGATCTTGGCACCATGTTAATTATATCTGAACCTTTGTGCTCAGCGTGTTGCACAACGAGCTCACATATCTCATGATGCTGTGGATGGATTGGCAGCACGTTTCGATGAACAGGCCAAAAATGATAATATGAGTACATAGATCTGTCATGCGTATGTGTAAACTAAGCTATACTACTCATAAGCTTCATTGTCAAGGTCCAGATGCAAGAAATCATCAGTGACATGGAGGACATCTTGCAGACTCTTTGATGCTTCCTCTTCCACTTCTTCTGCCTGCTCCTCCTCATCAAGGTCATCTGGGGTATCTTGGTACACTGTAGACAGTCCCTCAAAATGGTTGCGTGCGGTAAGCAATTGTGATGGGACCTGTGCATTTGGTGTGCTACAGCTTTCCCTGGGACTTGTATTAGTACTGATACCTGGAATGATTGGCCCACTGAAACCAGGAAGCTTCGATATCTCATGGAGCTGCTTGAGGTGGTGCGAATTGAATCATCCTTGAGTGTTTCGACAAATGGTGATTTGATGGGCAATGGCTGGACTAGTGACCTTCAACTGATCCTCGCACATCCACAAATACGTGTCTTCATCCTGGATGTAAGTCACTACGCCACACCTCTATATTCAAATGCTGAATTTCCTCCCATGCCTGACACATCTTGAAGTACAGATCCATTGCACTGCGAGCAGCAGCTGCTGACCAAGGTCATTGAGAGACATCTGCACTTGTGTCATGTAGGAGGTCAAAGTTGGCGAGAAACGCATACTCCACGACCTCTTCCCACTTCAGCATTTGGTGGAGGTGTGTGTTGCTCCTGTGATGGTGTTGTATGTGTTGAGGGCAGTTTTGATGGCAATGGAGCATGTCTGCAATGCCTTGGTGATATGTTTGCATAGTTTGTAGCCTATGGTAACATTCTAAAATCAGCAAGCAAGACATGACCTATACAAACTCACCTGTACCTGCCCAGTTCATCTTTGATACTTCGAATATGCATGCTATGACCAAACCTTCGAGTCAATCCAGTGCATGCTGGTACTTCCTGTGAGCAACAAGCCTTCCCACCCTCTGCCAGTCTGCATCTACAAGAGTCCAGCATGTCATGATCTCAAGCTTACATTCAAGTGCTTGAATGAGTTTTGAATTCCTCTCATGGTCCTCGACAGCATGACGCTGTGTGGTTTTGGCCTTGCGGGTATGTTGCATCTGGACATCATATGATGTAACGTCTTCATGAGAATACACCTGGAAGGCTGCCATTGCAGCTTTGAGAGCCTCCCTGAGTCAATAAAGTGTTAGTGAACCAAATCCCAATACACCCCATGCTCACTCGCTTGCATTTAATTTACCAGCTGCTGCCAGTACTCCATCTGCAGGGTTTCAGGATGTCCAGTGCTTGTTTATAGTTCCCATACAAAAAATTTGCTAACACTATAATTATGTCAGCTAGTGTTGGATTGAGGTATTAATAATGCTTACAAAGATGAGCGTAGACCTCAAAGTCATCTGTATGCTTGAAGTAAGAGTTGATGGCTTGTTGCAATGGAACATGCTTGCATAGCATAGCACGGATGCCAGAGAATTCGACTTTGAGAATGTCCTTTCGCATGTTTTGAGATCCTCAAGGCCTAGACCCTTGATGTATGTTGTAAGTGAGAACAATTGGCACAAGCACCTGTGGGCATGCCTGTGGAAGGCGCTGACCAGGCAAGTGTATTGAAGTGTGCATGTGAGTGGTCCAAGGGAGCTCTGGTCAAGTGTTGTTTTGAACTGGCAACCGATGTCATACCTGCCACCCAATTGTTTCCCAAATACGTCCATCAACTTCGACACAACGGCCAATGGGTACTTCATGCTATTCAAACCTTGTCAGTGCAATGATCAGGAACAAAAGTCAGTACTCACAGCTCACCACTTTGAACCATGTCTGCAATAAGTAGAGAAAACCCGTGGCGGCAGACAGCCATGAATACACCTGTTTCATTGTATATCCCCCAAGCCTTCTTTGTCTTGGTGTCATCCATGTTTTTCCATCATCCGGTACAGGTGTTTTCAGCAACTGTGTCCTCCTCATCACCCAGAGTAGCGGTTTGTGCTGAGTCCCGTGAGTACTGGTCTACAAATGCACGAGGTAGGTAACGATCACTTGTGAATTGTTGGCCCATTGGAACTTCAGATAAGGGAGCGACACAGTCATCGGCATGATCCAGAGATCTTCGAAGGACTTGTTTTAGAGAGTCATTACTGTCCATAGCATACAGTAGCCTAAATGTTAGTTCCTCCTCATCCTCGAGTTCATATGTACATGCAGGACATGTGTGTTTAAGGTGCCAGTCAGGTGAGTTGCATTGAAGTGATTTGGCTGTGAGGGCTGCCACGGAGCGTTGAATTTGAAGGAATAAGTCGAAAGCGATGGAAAATTGATGGGATAGATGTCTATGAAATTCTACCTGCGCATGATCAGCACAATAAGTAGAGGAATCAAAACACTTACCCCCTGCAAGTCACACACAGTTTCACAAAAGCCTGGATAGATAAGTGAGGACTCCTGAGATGCACTACATGATATAAGTCAAGTGCTTCTGTGGTTATGCCTACGGTTGGCGATATAGGTGAGCACGGCATGACACCTTGACGCACCAGTGCAGAACTGATGGTGGTGTCTGTTGGTAGGATTTGGATGGCCACTTTCTCAGATCTACAATGAGCATGCTGTTATTGATATTAAAAGTAAGCACACAACAACAGATTACTCACAGAATATGTCAATCACACTCATTGACCATTGACCACAGTCCTGCACCGAGTTCCTTTCCACATCTTCAGTTCACCATCTCTCAAAACAACTCTTGAACTCCTCCTTCAATTTTGTGAGGCTCCAGGTAAGGTAGGCATTAGTCATCACAGGCATTTGCTCTGTAAATGCCTGGTTCCTGCGGAGGACTTGATCATGACAAGTATGATTGTCTACACATCAACCACAATTGTTTCTATTCACCAAGGTATGTCACGCAGTGTCAACGATCAACACACACTAACACTCACATTTTCCAGTAGTCCCCTAATACCTCTCTTGCAAGGTCAGTGAACTCGCCACCAGCATGACTGATAGCAAGTGACTCAGTCCCATTCCAGATATCACCAAAGCTCATATCATCACAGTCTTCCTGCCAGGCCTCAATGGTGGTGTTCTTCTCTCTCAGTGCTTTGAGAGCACTGTGCTCATCCAAGCCCATGGCTGTACACCAGGTTTGTTTCTTTAAATATAAAGTATTAGAGTAATAAAAATACCTTATAGACGTGCTTGACGCTGCTCATTGGAAGCAGCTTCTTGCTGCACCAACTGTGTGTGCTTGAGCACTTTGGATATGCCATTGACGGGCAACCCATTCTTATTTCTAGATGCCCCGATGTGCCGTATCAATCACAGAGAGAGATTGGTGTGGACTCACTGACATGCACTACGCGTCATTCAGATGTATGTCACATTCGCGCCAGTACTGTAGGTCAATTCTTATCAATCCCGCACATGACTGACAGTCTGTAGCACATCAGCCAAGCCCCTTGCAAGATCACCACTACAATGTCGACACCACCTAGCCAGCATGATCATATCCAGGACCTGTGCAATTTGTTGCAAGGAATGATGCTATCAGGTGTGCATTCTATTTTTCAAAACTTAACCCATTCACACTCATTAATAGATTCATCATTCAACACCATCACTTGGAGTCATAAGACTACCAAAGAGTCCATCACACTATCTAAATTGTCACTCCCACTATCTACGGCTGCCAAAAAACCAGCACCCACTCTCCCTTCCACCTCAGCTCATTTGAATCGCTTGTGCTGCCCACCTTCTACCACTCCCCAGTCACAAACTGTTGCCCAGACACTCTGCCAAGTCACGATTCCAATGCCTAGTGAGATCCATCCTCCGCGATGTCTTGTTACTTAAGGGTCTTATATAGAACGCGTATATAGTGACAGCACAACTATACAGGATAAGACTTCTTGCCAGTCCTTAAGTACACGGTCTACGACTTTTCTAGTTTTCATGGTAGATAACGTGCTGGTTCTTTGGGAGGAATTACCTTTTATTTCACAAGCAATTTGATAGTACTGATGTTTTAACGAAAATGAACTGTATTAGGTATGTTTCACCCTAGTAGGTCGTGTTTCAACCTATGAAAGTCTTTTTCAACTTGTCGAGTCTCCCTTGATGTGAGAGAGAAAGTTAGCATAATAGACGTAAAGCTTAGATCGTAAAAAAGATAGAGTAGAAGAATATGTATAGACACTTCAGTATGGTGCTATACAACTCAAGAATGGACTGATCTTGCCTGTGTAGACCTTATGTTTGGTAGTACACAGCACAAGAGATAATAAATTGCCTTGCCTGTATAGTCCTTATATGACAAATATACAGCTTACAAGGTCTTACTTACTTCAAGGCACAAGTGATGGCCTGCACTTAACTTACGTAATATGCAACTGTTGCAGAGTAGGTTCAAAGTGGGAAGTCTGATTGCTCAGCTGTAAAATGGGCTCCTTTTATACCTTTTGGGAGGCCAGATTACTAAGCATGATTCAGCACTTGATTGGTAAGAAACCAGGTGTTGAGTCAGCTTGTTTACTAATATACATGGTAGTATTACAAATAAAGATGAGTAAATGGCATGAGTCATCACATGGATTGGTAAGAATGTGCTTACAAACCAGGCCATTTGGGTGTGTTGAGTCATCCTGTTTACTAATGTCTTACAAATACAGCTGTAAGTCTTACAAAGCATGACAAATCATGACTAAACATGATGAGTCAAGCAGGAAATCCTTACAAATCATTTCCCAGTCACATGACATGCTTATAAACATGCTCAGAATATGGTGGGAAAATCAGGTGGCTGAGAATGTGGCTGAATAAGCCTAGAAAAAAATAGAAAGAGACAGAAATATACGGAAACATGTAGAAATACACAGAACAAAATAAAAATGCATAGAATAAAAATAAGAATAATCAGAACAAGAATAAGAACTGAAATTGTAAGCTAATGAATAAAGGAAAAATGGAAGAGTAACTTGGTAATAGGATACAGTATAGTCTGTTATACCTTCCTTATCACCTTATATTTGTATACAGTATGGTATGAAGTGTATACCATGCATGACAGCGAGTTTGTGAGACACCTGAGGGATTCTGGGTGATAATAGTTGGGCAGGAAGTGGGTGTATTTTACCACTGGTAAGTGTTTGGGTACTTGTTGACTTGTGCTAGCTGAATCTCGACACTGTTGTTAGGTCTGACATCACTGAACGAACAAATTTTGTTAGCAGCAACATTCAGAAAAGATACCCATCGTTTCAGGAAGCATTATCGGTGTATATGGTCAAATATGATGAGGGCAGGGTTCGAGCAGTTCCATTGCCAGGCGGTACCTTCTGGCCATCCCTTCCAGAGTCCTCGCTCAACCCTCCTTCACCCATGCTGTCTGTAGACTCGTCTGTGAGCTCAGATGACCTATGGTCACAGGTTGAGGACTTGACAGAGACAATGAGCCAGCTTTAATCATTGCTATGTAGTAGTTTAACTGTGTGCTATACATACATACAAAGAAATGTATTTTGCATTAGAGCTCCTGGTCATTGACTGCAAGTGCAACTAGGACTGTGATTACTACTGAATGGTGAATAGTTGTGTCATGTACAACAGATTTCATGGCTAATGTAGGCTGTAGTACTGTATGGTAGCATATGTGCATACTAAATGTGTCACATTCGATGAGCATTTCGAAACAGCCGTCTGTTATTGTAAACTTTCTAAGTCACTTGTGACACTTTCTTTCAGCTTCAGTTCAAAAACATATGTCTGGTTTTTATCATCAAAGTGTTCTCCTTCTTCAAAATTTTCTAACTCATTGTTTTTCATGAACCCAGACATCCGTACTATCTGTTCACTATCTGTTCACTATGTTCACTAGTTGTTCGCTATTCAACATATTCATCATGTCAAACTAAGAACCATGACATTGCTAATCTAGTGACAACATTATATCTAGTTTTACCTTGAAAAATGTCACCTGAGACATGATACAAATGAGTAAATCATATAGTAAGATAGTGTCGCCCTTGACCCACTCCTGGCACCACAGACAAAGTGTGTGTACAACCTCATGAATACTCTCCAGTAGGCACCTCCCCTCTGCAATATGTTGCCCACATTCCTCAAAGAATATGGTTGTGGTATGCTTCCCCTTCATGCGAGTGCACTTGAGTAAGCTGTCAAAGGTGTCATTCCACATGCTCTCTGATTCCCACTCCTTCCACCAAAGTCCAACAAGGTTCTCGACTGTCTGCAATGTGGGAGTGCCACAAGAGCATGGTAGGTTGTTGTCCATGGAGAGCACAGAATCATCGGCCTCATAGGAGAAATCATCAAGTGTGGTAAGTGCAGGATCATCACCCTTGTAAGACGAATGTTGAAGTGGGGGAGAAGTAATAGCAGTGACAGGCTGTTGTTCAGCATTGTAAGGGAAAGGGAAGTCTTCAAAATCTGACTGGGGATCATGCGAATTGGCATCACAGTCAAGTGAGGGGGAACCGATGTCAGGAATGGGCGAAATGGCGTCACGGTCAATTGAGGGGGAACCGATGTCAGGAATGGGTGAGTTTGCAGAAGGTTGCACTTGTGATTTCTTTGCCCTGTTGCTGGGAGTCCCTCTGAGTACTGATTGCAGATTAAATTGAGGAGCATGAACTTACTGAGCGACTCGAAGGCATGCTTTCGCATTTTGGCTCTCTTGAATTCTGTAAGGCAAGGTAGTAAGTAACATTCTCCATGGCTGAAAGCCCGAGACACACTTACCCTGGTTTAGCGAGCCAGCGCTGCCTCACAGCAGGACTGCAAGATTTTTCCTGATGACCCTTTGGTATGAATTTCAATGTCAGACAACTCAACACAGGAAATATTCACAGAATCTAACTTACCATGGTGCAAATTTGAAGGGAAGAGAGGCGATCTCTGGCAAGATACCACTGATTGATAAAATATGTCTTGACAACATCATTGATGTGTGAGCAAAATTGAGGTCAAGATGGTCGTTGCCTTGTGTCGATCAGAAAAATATGAGTTTTGACAGTATCTGTCATTAGAAGATATGAGTAAGTCAGCTGTTGCGGCGGATGTATACTCAACTTGATTACTAATGTCACATGTGGGTCCATGTATAGGTTCAAGTTGCGTGTCACTTGAAGCACAAACTCAAACTCAAATGAAAAGACTACACCACAGACTCAGATGGATGACAAACCTGGATGAACCACCTACTCTACAAGATCGCGCGTCAATTGAAGGCCACATCACAAACTCAGACAAACCACCTACATGCAACAGACAGCAACCTGAGGTGTGCCACTGCAGCAAAGGTATGTAATACTATGTATCATCTTCTCAATCCTGCACTGCCTCATGTGGTGTTAGCAGTTTCAGATCAATATCGACCTCGAGATCTTGATCCGATGTCCGTTTATTTTGAAGATAAGTGAGGTGCTTGCAATGACATTGTAGTGATGCACACAGCGCATTATATATATATATTTTTGCATCATTTGTACCAACAAATGCATACCACAACCCCTCGTCACAGCACCTGCAATGAGCTCTCTCTATCTACCTGATGACTTTGATACTAACAGCAATTTTGCTTCCACTGGATTCCTTCCCCCTCCCTCATTCAATGAGGTTGACTGGAACAACCCAATGCTCTATACCATGCCTCTGACGAGTGATGACATAGCAGCTATCATGTCCAATACCAATCATTCGCACTCTGACCTCCTTCCCCCCATATCCAATACCAACAATTCACACTCTGACCTTGTGCCCCCCATGCCTGATCCCTCATTGCCCCAGCCTTCCTCCAAAACACACTCCCCGAGTCCTGACATGTCAGCACCACTGTGTGAGGCCAATTTGTCCAGCTGGGCAGCATGGAACCCAACATGAAGCATTATCCGCCCTCGGATGTCACCACCTCGACTAACAGACATGCAAAAGGTGTCTCAAAAGATCAAGAGGGACCAGAGGGTTGAGAGGACAAAGTGTTTACATGACGCAGTCGCTGAATACCTGGACAAACAGAAAACCAAGATCGAAGCACTCTCTCGGGCTCACCATGTCACTCCCAAGCAAGTCAATGACATCATTGGCAGTCAGACGCATTATCGCACCTCATGCAAGAGTCAATTGATGCACACACTTATTCACACCAAGGCAAAAGAGGTGAATGCAGGTAAGTTAAATAATTTTCTACTTAATAATATCACAATGCTCATCTTGCATCACTAGACCTACCTGCCAGCTCTCGATACTCAATGGCCGAACTGCATGAGATGGTTGTGACTGACCCCAACACCAAAAACCTGACACAGGAACAAAAGGCAGCTTACATCACGGCTCTTGAGGAGCATCGTGATAGAAAAGTCATCAGTGTTTGTGCTCATAATCTGGTGGCTGCGTGAAATGTAGTATCCACAATGGATAGGATTGTCAAAGAGGTAAGTTCAAGTCTTGACGGAAATCAGCTGAACTCACATTTTCTTTGAAGCTAGATGATCTATGTGTTTGGACAGGTGTCTATGGAACACTCTTCGTCATCTGCGGTCACATCAACAACACTATTCAAAGTACAATGCACAGCACAGATAACTCGGAAGACTTTTGGGAGGATGTGTATGAGCATCCCATGGCCGACTTTCTCTGGCAATATGAACAATGGGTGTGCACTCAGAATCAAAGTAAGCATTCATTTCTTTACATAGAATTTAACTTAATGCAACACTATGTAGATCTCAATGAGCATGACTCTTTGGGTGCTGTACAAAAGCAAGTATGCAAATTGATCCTTCAGGGCCTAGGTGAGTGACAACGCGACGACGTTGTTCTACATATGCCAACCCCCATCTAACATCATTTGCAGTTGCCATGACAGGCAAAAAAGATATCGTGATGAACTACAGCAACTACAAGACATCCATCATTGAGACATACAGAGTGCAGCTTGTGGGCTGGCCCCTTGGCATCAAGTTTGTTAACCCTTCAAATATTGGGACAGTCGGTGATATTCAAAAGCTTCAGGATGCCCTCAAGACATGCACATGTTACTGGGCTGCTTTATTGTCAGCAGAGGTCAAGACTCACGCATCCGAACTTGATACACATCGTTCTGCTGGGGAAGCCATTTGGAAGCCCCGAAAAAACATTCTGATGCTGGAGTCCCTCAGAAGCGTAAAGGTGGGCCTAGCACAGGACCTGGGCCATTGAAAAGAGGGAAGAAAAACCCTGCCCAGCTGCAGGAAGGTCTCAAAAGTTCTGAATTTGTGGCATCTTCTGATGAGGCAGGGGAAGCTCATGAGTAGTATAGCCTAGTCTACATGTCCAAATGACAGATCTATGTACTCATATTATCATTTTTGGCCTGTTCGTCGAAACGCGCTGCCAATCCATCCACAGCATCATGAGATATGTGAGCTCATTGTGCAATATAGCAAGCACAAAGGTTCGGATATAATTAGCACGGCGCCGAGATCATGTTACATCATTGCTGACATGCCAGTGATCCTATTTTATTGTATGCTACCTACACCCTAGCAGTACAAGTCATTATTTAATCAAACATTATTGAAGGAGGCCCTGCGATGCTTTAACCCCCTTGTCTTATAGGTGAGATATCTGTGTGTTAACACCTATAATTACTGTTGTTATGTGGGAGTCACAGGTGACAAAGAAGTGCAAAGCACTTCTTTTGGCTTCCTGTGGTGAAGGCACAACAGGTGTGGACTAGTTGCCAAATATAGTGCTTGTGTCAGCATTCCCATGTGCTACTCAAGGCTAACAATATTTATTATTCTAAGTGACCTTGATTTGCTGGTCTGAACCGCTGGTCCTTGCAAATAAGGCTTATTGGCTTAATGGCTGACTTCCCACAGGATTTGGAGTTCCAGACTTGTATTCAAACCTTAACGGCGGAGTTTTGGCTAAGTCTAGAAAATAATCTAGATACTCGTTCCAAACCGCAGGCAATGTTGGATATGTACTTTCTGGCAATAGATTCCAATTCTACCAAACCATGAACAACTGTGACAAAGATCAGCTGTATCTTTCACTACTAGCTGATATTGAGTCTGATGAAGATGATGATGAAGCATGGCAACAGCGCCAACTTGGAGTTTTTGGGGCACTCATGTTTGTAGGGGCAGACCACTCATGACACCAGCGCTCTGAGCGCCAACATGCACACCGTACATACCTTGTGAGAGGTGATCTCCTACCAAATCCTCATGTTAGTACACCCTGGCAGGCACTCTACTCAGCACAAAAAGACCATGCATTCATCACAACAATGGGTGTTGACACCCTGACTTTCAGTCACATCCTTAGATCTGGATTTGCGACACTCTGGGACACCACTCCCATCTACACAATGACACACCAGCAACTGCTGTCCCCTGTGTTCATTGATGCTCTCTCGATGCCGCAGGTGCACTAGGCCTTGTGCTCCATTGGCTCAACTCAACCATGTGAGAAGTCAGTCTCACACAGATTTTTGCCTTGATTCCTACCACTGTCTCGCATTACCTCCATTTTTCACTTGCCATCCTCCTTCACGCTCTCAAAAACATCCCAGAAGCCTTTATTCACTGGCCATCTGGCAATGATTTTCAAGTTTTGAATGATTTCATTGTCACATGCCATCCCTTATTGACAGGAGGTTTTGGCACTCTGGATGGATTGAATCTACCAGTACAGACATCCCCAGGTCAAGAGATTGAGAATACAACCTACAGTGGCTCAAAAAAGTGTCTCAATGTTTATACATTTTCATGTAATTGCTTCAGTGTGAGTCAGGGTGTGGGAATATGACTAAGCTGTTTGGACATGTTTTGTAGCTCTGCTTCCCAGCTCCATTTCGGCCCCCCATAGCGTGGAAATCTGATGCGACCGTGGGACAATATGGCCTATTTGATTTGTTGACTCATTGAGACACTTTTTTGACTTTGAATTTAACCAATACAATCCCTATAATTCTAGTACTTTGTGTGACTTTCTTTTGTTCTATTCACTTCTACCACTCTTCTAGACATATTCTCCATCAATTTAGAGTTTATCTCCTTAGCAATATTATCACACTCCATTGTAACACTGTCCCACTATTAAAATAGCCCCTATATTAGATTTTAATACACCACAAGCAATTTCTTGAGTGACACCCAAGGATATTCAATAGGATCAATATCTTGAATATGTACTGGACATGATAGAATAATAATATCATGGTCTTTAAGCTATTGGTGGTCAATTTAGAAGTGTGTGTAGAATCCTTATTCTGTCACACAATAGTATCTTCTTTATTAACCTATGACTTGTATGGAAACTACCCAAGGAGTAGAAATACTCAGACGGAATAAAGAGTAGAAGTGTATGCAATTCGGATCTGGGTAAGAGACAATAGCGAGTACAGAAGTGTGCGTCCTGTATATATAAGAGTCCATAGGCATTCTGTTAAACAGAAACAAATATCGTAAGGTGTCCAATCAACGAGTCTGATGAATAAGCAGTATGTCTGTCAGTGCATCTGGTAAGTGAGCCACACTTACATTGTACTTGCTTCTCAGCAGATACTCCTGTTAAATTGAGGTTTACTACTCTACAATGATCCTCCTTTCTGCATCATATAAATTCCCAGCCTATTTCATCTCATATAGCCTCCTATCATCAAGTTTTCACCTTCAAACTTGCATGTTTGTTTGACTCTTCTGTATCTTAATAGATTTCTATCATATTCAATACAAATACCCGGTCATCTAATCTTATTCTATATATTTCAACCTTAGTAAACAATCATTGGGTGTCTTTCAGACATAAGCAGCCTAGTATATATGCTTTAAAGCCATATCTTATTTTCTCTCAATATTGGTTAGCGACAGAAGAGTATTTTTCTCGGTTATAGCATTGAGATTAGCTGTCTGGAGAGTCTTACAGACTATTTGAGTAGAGATGATTATAGATATGATAGAAAGAATTGATTTTGTGGCCTTGGTTGCATTAGCAACCTGCATAATTAAAATATAATAAACAAGAGATCTTAAGTCATATAGAACAATCTTCTAAGTTGGCTATCAAATGACTTAAAAACTATGATATTACTATTCCATCATGTCCAGCACATATTCAAGATATTAATCCTATTGAATATCCTTGGGTGTCACTCAAGAAATTGCTTGTAGTGTGTTAAAATCTACTATAGGGGCTATTTTAATAGTGGGACAGTGTTACAATGGAGTGTGATAATATTGCTATGGTGATATACTCTAAATTGATGGAGAATATGTCTAGAAGAGTGGTAGAAGTGAATAGAACAAAAGAAAGTCACACAAAGTACTAGAATTATAGGGATTGTATTGGTTAAATTCAAAGTCAAAAAAGTGTCTCAATGAGTCAACAAATCAAATAGGCCATATTGTCCCACGGTCGCATCAGATTTCCACGCTATGGGGGGCCGAAATGGAGCTGGGAAGCAGAGCTACAAAACATGTCCAAACAGCTTAGTCATATTCCCACACCCTGACTCACACTGAAGCAATTACATGAAAATGTATAAACATTGAGACAC